>OY283141.1:51693153-51892573 GCA_958299785.1 Medicago lupulina | reverse complement strand
TTGTATTGCCCTAAAAAAATTGTTTAGGAGCAGAACAATTACAGGGAAGTGTCAATATATTGCTATATGCTATATAATAATTGAAATATTAGTGATATGAATAGATCCGTCCCTGACGCCAAGGCAAACCCCTCATAAACTCCCCCATTACATTACTCAGCAGTGTAAGCTCTACAACTATTTGAAGTTTTTGAAAAACCATATAAACATTCACCAGCAAAGCCTCAAATCAAGCCTCCACAACCGACAATTGCTCTTTAGGCACCTAGTAAAGGGAGAACAGTAATTGACTACTATTAGACACACTTTTGAAATCGGTGTACCAAATGACAATTAATTGTCGTTCGATAGGTGCTAATGAGCAATGGTTAGGGGCTCAAAAAGCAGCTGTCTCCTCAACCAGCCATCAACCCACATTTGATTGCTCCATCCTGTTATGCATATTAGCAAGCACGTTTAACTTGGTCCCTATACCCAGATTCAAATAATCAATACAATCCTTCGGATACAAAGAAAAGAATTATTGGCGACTTGTCTCTACCACACATTTTTTCATAGAATTATTTTTCATAACACATTTTTTGGAAGGAAAAAAAAATCATTATGATAAACAAACACAATAGATTTAAAATATAAAAATAAAAAACCCTATGATAATCTGCAGTGTAGTTAGTATCCAACCATACGTATCCAGATACGATACGAAAACAATCATTGGTGATATGTATTAGGGTTTGTATCCCAAATGACACTGTATCCCAGACGTATGTCATGTATCGTGGATGTATCATATGTATCCAGATTCAATCTACCTACGGTAATGTGACATTTGCATTTCAGTTGCACAAACATGCTCGGGTTGCGCAACACGGGAAATCCCCAAAAAGATTCCTTTTTTTATGGATCAGACATGGGACCGAGTCGAGTTTTGCATGACCCTCTAGAAAACCCCAAATTTACCTCATTTCCTTGGATCGGGTTTACGCGAGCCATCAAATAATGCAAGTGAACCATTTTGTATTCAAGAATTTTGTTTTGTAACCTACTACCAATTGATTTGGAGTTATTCCCAAAAATGTCAATCACTTTCTCTTCCTTTACAGCTTCCAACACATACACCATTTGTTTCTCTACACTCTACTGTCTATATGTTTGCTTTTGATTGAACTAAGGATTCTTTATGTTATTTACTTTTGTTTATGACTTGAGTTTTATATTAATTTGAAGTATTTTGTAGTTTATATATGATATTTTAAGTCAAATTTGTCTTGTCCAAGTATCTTACAATACACGATACGCTATGATACACCATTCAAAAAAATGGTTGAACAATACACAATACATATCCCAATTTGACTATATACTATGTGACAAACGAGCCTTTGTTTCAAATTGGAATCTAAATGCATTCATTGTTTCAACATGGATACTTGATTATATATTACCATCATCAATCTGTCCTACATGCGCTTTCTCTATCAAAATATAATGTATCAAATCAAAAAATATCTTCACAACTTACGCAATTAAGCTAAAGACATAAAGCATCAATGCATGCTTTCACGTAGGGACCAGGGTACTCGACAAAAGTAACACATGAACATGTTATTATATATGATATGGATACATCCAAGCATTACTGAATGATCATCAGATAATTTACAGAAGATGAAAAGTACAATACTAAATAAGTTCTGGGTTTGGAATTTGAATAGAAATACAATGCAAATACAATGCATAGTTATGTACACAGTCAGTGTGTGACTGAAATTTGACACAATGTATCTGTTTGTATCATGAAATAGCGAACAAATATGTTTGTATCGTAAAATCTTCCTGAGTTCCTCCTCATCTTCTCCTTCAGCACGTACATTTTTGAGTTGATGACTTAAGCATTGCTCATCTTGTTCTTACCTCCAAAGGCCCAGTGAGACTTGGCAGCAGTGCGTTTGAATGACTTCACTCCCAATGGGTTGTTCTTGCTCTGTGATCAAGCACATAAAATTTGGATAAGCAAAAGTGAAAACAATCCATACAAATTTGGATAATTCCCGATAAAACAACTAAATTAAGAGCTTGTTCTATAAGTTCTTTTCCCCTAAGAATTTGACTTTGTTTGGATAAAGTCGAATTGTTTTTATTCAAGCTATAAGTTGTATTCTGAAGAGCTTATGAAAATATGATGAAAACAGCTAATAGACATGTTATAGGCTATTTTCCTATGTTCTCCCAAACAGTCTCAGTAGATAAACTCAAATAATACAATCCAAAGAGCTTGTTAGTTTAACTCTGCATAAGCTTCTTATAAAAAAAAATTATAGGCTATCACAGAAAACTTATGATAATAATCTGAAATCATCTTATGATAAACATAATCTGCATCTCAATTTTTTAAGAAAACTATCTCATTTAACTCACTCACAAACACTTATCATTAAAAAATTGTTTTTTCTGCTAAAACTTTAAGCATATTTTAATTGAAAAGATAAAACATAATTCAAAAAGTCCAAATGAAAACTGACAACGCAAAAGGGACATCACACTATCAACAGGAAAAAAATCCAAAATAGTAGCCAATAATTAGTTTCAAGTAATGTTTTAAAAATGGAACCAGACAGTTCAACCGGTTGAGCAATGAACCGACACTATCTACAGTTCGGTTATTTAAACTGTTTGATCCTGGTTTCATTCCAATTTGAGCTGTTTAAAACGGTTGAACCATGACTGAGGTCTTAACGTTTCAATGTCCAGGTTTGCTTTTAAATCATTGGTTCCAAGTGAAAATCAAATCAAAAAATGCAAGTAAAAGATAAGGTTGACTTGGCCATACCTTAAGACAAAGTCCAGCATAAGTGTCACAGACAGGATACTCATGAGGGCAGCAACTGTAGCCATCATCACAGCAAGTAGCAGACTCAAGAGGACAGCATCCCCACTCAAAGCAAGATCTTCCATACTCATAAATACAGCAACAAGTAGCGCCTTGAGCACAGCTATAGTAGCTGTCACAGACAGATGGTGGCGTGACAGGTGAAGGAGGTGATGGTCCAGGGTTGGGGGGATTCTCTCCATTCTTAATTGGATAAGATGGCTCGATCGCAATACCACACTTTCCTGCTCTGCTTGAAGCCAGATTACGTTCGAGTCTGATGTAGCCTTGTTCTCCCCAGCTACCACCCCATGAATTTCTCACAATCCAATAATCTTTACCGTTTTCTGTACCGTATCCAACAGCTGCAACACCATGGTCTAGTGCTGTACCACATCTACCGGTAAATACACCCTGACAAGAGACAAATGGAATACATTCAATGAGGAAGTTCAGCAAAAGTATCAGCAAGTATTAATCTTGGGAGAGCAAAGTCGATAAAATAAATTAACAGGTTATTGAAGATAATTTGAATGATAGTTAGAGCAAAACCACTGCCATACAAATTATTTTATTCAAAATCAATATGTAGCATTTTTTTTTTCTCTATCAAATGTATGGGCAATGAGGAAAATGAATGGCCTATAAAAGGAGAGGAAAGGAACTAAAATTTCAAATGTAATGTTAGACACAAAATGGCTTAGATACATTGGAAATTTCGATTCTTTCCATTCATTTCTCCCATGTTATATAACCACTAGAGATATCTTTCTTTCGGAGATGGATTGATTGTAGTCACTAAGGAATCTAATGCACTAAGGAAATCCATATCCTTGAAAACATGGTTTCCTAGATTCAGAGTAGATTGAATTTAGAAACTTACATATTCATATAACTGAAATTCCCTACCGCCTCCTTCAATAGCAACGGCGATAGGTTGGTTTGCAACGGCCTTTTGCAAGGCCAATTCATCATAAGCAGGAACATCTTCATAGTCATCAATTGTAACAACTTTAGCATTTTTCTGCACACAAAGAAAATAACCAATGTAAGAATTAGAGTGTTAACCAATTAGTTCTACTAATTCACAAGCATATACTATTGTCATTAAAAAATCAATGACTAAGTGACTAACCCTGTTTTGGTCACATCTACCATCAATACCCTTGTAAGGGTAATCCTCTTCAGAGTCAATGCCACCATTACTGATGATGAACTCGAAGGCGTAATCCATGAGTCCACCATTGCATCCTTCGTTGTATGATGTATCACAGTCCACCAGTTCTTGTTCTGATAGTGAAATTAGATCTCCTGTCACGATCTTGTTTATTCCTTCAACAGCTGAGATTGCTGAGAATGCCCAACAACTCCCTTCATTGAAAAAAAGAAGATATTAGCAATTTTTTTGTGGATGACAAGAGATTCTTTAGACTTATCACTGCCATGAAACTAATTAAATAGTATGAATACAATTAAAAGAAGCCAAGAACGAACATTTTCCTTAATGAAACCCAGTTAATCCTGGATATTCATTAAAAGAGTGATTGCTACTTATTTACTAATCCATTGACAAGCAAAAAAGCATAATAATATGGTAAGATAGAGAGAGCTGTATTAATAACCAATAATTGATATATTGAGAACTCTTGGGAGCTGAAGAGTCCGAGTCTGATTGACAATTTTGAGAATATTCAGAGATTGATGTTGATGCACCTTCGTCGTAAAACTTTTAAGATAGTTAAACAATCACCAAGTATATTTCATATGACTTTTAAGGTAGATATGATTAAAGTCATATATTTTGAGCGATGTTATGATTGATTGATAGGTAAAAGTGCATATCAATTAAATTCATATTGAACACACAAATGCAAACCAAGAATCCTGGTGATTTTAGGTGTAAGATATCCATCAGCTGTAGTGGTCATTATAAATGATACTCTTTATCTTTCCAACCACACCTTATATGACTACAAAACAAAGAACTTAAGTATTAAGTAATACCAAAAAAAAAGAAAAAGGAATCCATACTGCAAAAGAAATCCAAAGAATTGTTTTTAGTTCAACACTCTCAACAAATCAAAATCAATCATATGTCTGTATATAATTAAAGTCAAACATTTTGAATGATCCGAGAGTTATGAGGACAATTGATTATCGGTGTATGAATTAAAATTTTGTAAATTTCTTCTTCAAATTCTTTTTAAGCAAATAATTTTTTCCATCAGGACCAGGTTTGATACTTTGATTCATATCATACTTAGATCACAAATAAAAACCATGACCAAAATCATATAATCCTAATAACATATCCAATAAAATAAGAAAAAATCTAAAATTAAAAACCTTATATTTAATTTTAAAATACAATAAATAAATCAATATTTTTTTCAGCCACAAATTAAATTACATCATTAACACTAAAGATTTTTTTTTCCAGATATTGTTACATCACATGGATTGCAGTAAATCAAATATAAGATCGTAAAATTTAAAAACAAAATAATATTCACAATAAGTCAATAAAAACAGACAGTAGATATTATTATAGCCTTTTTTAAACAAAAAAAAAATATCAAAGCTTGATGATTTTTTTTTATATACTTTAAAGCATGATGATTAGAAACAAAGAAAAGAATTTAGCTTTATTAATTTTTTTATTTAAAAGAAAAAAAAAAAAAAAAAGTGCTTACCACAGCTTGCTTGATCTTTGACTCCAACAACAGCACCTTCTTTCCTCCAATCAACAGATTCAGGCAATTTATCACCGACACGTGGCGCATAACGATTGCTACGTTCACCTCCCAATTTCTTCATCCTACGGTTGGGATCGATCTTTGTTCCCAAAAACTTGCTTCTATACTCTTCATTAGTTAGATCCGCGAACCGAGTCAACCCTAATCTATATGTCGAATTCAAACCGTTATGTTCATCAATGAATTTAAGGTTGTCTTTGAAGATCTCAAACCTTTTATCTTTCTCTCCTAAACCGTTGTAGGATTTTCCATGTTTCACTAACCACTCTTCGTACATAGTCAACACTTCTTTGTCGGTTCTTTTGCTTGTTGATTTGTCTGGATGGGTTTTGTCGTAGGAGATTATTGACATGTCTAGGGCCAGTGAAACTGTGAAGGTGGATATGATGAGGATGATCATGAGTTTCATGGCTGGAGAGAGAGTAGAGGAATCCATTTTTGGGAGGAAGAAGATGAAGAAGGTGAGAATGAGAAGAAAAGGTGAAGTGAACGTGGACCTTATAAAGACACGAGGGGTGGGAAATTGGAAATTGGATTCATTTTAAATTATTTTAATTATAGATAATTATTGTATTTATTATCGTAATCGGTATTTTTAATGGAATAATCGATGTTGATTAGGTAAGAAATTATAGCGTGAGATTTTTTTATTTTATGATGTATGGGTTATTGATAATGACTAAGAATATTTTTCTAAAATAAGACCAAGAATATAAAGAGATAAGAGGTATATTTTGTTGTTCGTACGGAGTTGTTTGATTTCTCGTTTTTCTGCGGTATTCATTTGATTCATATTGAAAGATTCATTATTTAATCAAATATTTGGACATCAACGTTGCAGATCCGAAGGCCATGGATATTCTAGTGACTTTAATTTTATCTTATATTTTTGTAGACATTATGCCGTTATATGTTATTAACTTGGATACTGTGAGTTTGTTCGCAGATTAATCCTTTACGATTTTAGCGGTGTTGAATGATGTAATCTTTCGATTTAAATGAATATCATTTTGTTTTTGTAAAAAAAAAATGTATAGTTTTTTTTTAGATAGATATATGAACTAAGTAAAGGCACGGTTAATGTTTGAGATAAGACCTTTTTTCTTCTAGGAAAGATAAGATTATATTTTGTTAAGTAAGATTTATTAATGATGGAAACTATACATATACAAATGTTAATATGTAAAATGTTATTTGGTTTGTCTCAATAAATAAATATTTTTAAAATATTAAATTTTTATAATTTGTTATTATATATAATTAAATATATTAATGATCAAAGTTGTGTATTGACATGTGTGACTGCGACATGTATTTTCAAACGGAATGAATATTATTTTGTAATGAAAACAATTTAAGATCAGGGATAGTGTTTAATTCAAGATAGATAAGACTTTAAGCTTAAAACGCATTTATAAAAGTATTAGTGTGTATTGGATGTTTGAACCCCTTGACCATTTGGTCTAACGTTCTATCTCAAATTAAAGTGTATAAAAAATATGAGATCAACCTCTTAAATAAATCTCAAAAATTTTAAATATATTAGTTTTTGCAATTATGCGTTAAAGATATCTTTGATTGATAAAAAACTATTTACATTTTTACCTTTCTTCTAAGATATTAGCATAGCTCAAATCATAATATTTTAATTCAAGGTCTTCATTTTACTAATAGATCAAACTTTTATATTTGAAACTATATTTGTTTTTTTGGTTGGACAAAACTATACTTGTTTTAATAGTTGTGAAAATTATTTTATATTTTAAAAAATTAATTTGAATGATTCAGTTGAATAAATATATAAAACTGAAACTAACAAAATAAACTGAAAATGATGACTTTGTAATAATTGAAAAATACGGGAAATTTTGAAGAAGAAAAAAAAGGGTAGGAAGTGTGAGAAAGTGCAAGGTAAGGACAAGTGATCCAAGTAAGAGGGGGAGCGCATGTGGATTGGAGGTGATTGGGGGCCCGGTGGGGTCATGGGGGGAGAGACCCACAGAATTGGGAATCTATTTCTTGATTGGGCACATGTCTACTCCCATTCATTTTATAATAAAGGTGTACGTATTTTAGACGTATTTATATTTGTATATCAATTCGATGACACTCATGTTCAAATTATGTTTTTATTTTATCTCTGTATTGCTTTAATTTTTATATTAATATTTATCTTTTTTTATAAATTTATGGTTATCCAATAAATTACTACCTCCACTTATAAATATAAGAGTCTTGTCAAAATTTCAAAGATTAAGAAAGTTGATTGTAGTATTAAATTTGTACATAATTACTATTGTTTTTACGATTTTATCTTTAAAAGAGAGAGTTAATTTATGTTTTCAACATAATATTTATTGTTGATTGAAGAAAAAGATGCAAAAGAAATAATTAATGTACTTAGAAATACCAAAGGGATCTTATAAAAAGGGACAAAAAAAAAATTTCTCAAAAAAGTCTTATAATTAGGGACGGAGTAAGTATCAACCAAATGATTATTCAAATAACACACCTCTTACATAAAACATTTTTAGATTACTTTTACTATTTACTTAGGAGTATTTTGAGTTTTATGTTTTTTAAAGAATTTGAAAAATATTTTGTTTACATCAATTTTTGACCAAAATAGACAAACCGAATTCAACCAAATTTACAATTTAAAGTATTAACGACTTGTAATAACCAAGACTCCTTCACATTAACACCTACCAATAAGCTCCTATGAAAATTCACCTTTGATTTTGATATTTTGCAAACCCTACTTGATAAGTATTTTTGAAGTAAATGAGTATATTGTTGGAGCGAGTGAGTTTTAATTTTATTATTGGAGAGGTTGAGTGTTTAATGCATCCTAATATAAAAATGTTATGAATGAGTAAGGTGTATATGTATGACTAACTTATACACCAAAGGAGAACTATGGTGTTAATACTTTTAAAATTTGTTTTGTTAGAGGATGATGGAGGAGGGGAAGGAAGGGGGTTTATTTAAAATTTTAGGTATTTTGTTTAAGGGTCTTGTTAACGAGTGTTTTTGGAGCACTTTTTAAGCATACTACACTATAAAATTATTCTTTAAAAAAGTCAAACAGTTCAATTTTCAATGTATTAAATACACAATTTTTCATAAAAAAGTTACTATTCTAGGCGCTTAAAGAGTACCCAGAAATACTCGTTAACATTTCCCTTTGTTTAAATACCGGACAAAAATTGTAGAAAGTATGAAATTCCTTCTAATCTAAGTTTAGCTCCCCTGCAAAAGTGAGATATTTGAATGGGAGAGAGTATTTATATAAAATTTGGACTTGAAATATTATTTTATCTAATGTGACATTATGTATTACTAAGGTGGAAAATGTAGTTTTACACTTTCATTCGATTAAAATCACTATCATTCCTTCATAACTTTTAAACGAAACAAACTCACAAGGTATGTAAGATGTTAATTAAATTGAAAGAAAATATTGATATATGATCATTCAACCACAACTTAGTTGTTTTTAAAAACATTTTATAGTGTGCTTAATGTAGAAAACAAAAATAAGCCATCTTTTATAGTCCAAAATCCTCCTCCCCAAAACATACGTTAAAGCTTATTTTAGAGTTTAAAGAGACGTGGATACAAAAAGCTATGTAAGGAAGAGAGATAGAAATCTACGACCTTATTTAATACGAGGGTGTACTTTTGTACAAAAAAAAAAAATATAGATATTAATATATTTTTAATTTTGAGAACGTATTAAAATGTGTATAGGTTTTGAATAAATTTTGTAGGTCCTCTGGAATTCTCAAAACATTTCTCGAATAATTTGTAATTTCCTCTTATTTATATATTATAAAAAGATAAATAAAATACATGTTAGTATCAATCCTTTTATATATATAAACTTCATTTATATTTCCTCATTCCTTCACCTAACAACGACCTATTAATGTGTTTTTAAGATGCAAAACAACCTTTAAATATTAAGGTTGCCTCCTTCCCTCAAAAAATATATATTTTTACATGGTTGCCTCCTCGCGGTTCACGTGAATGCTTAGAGTTAGATTAATCAAATAAAGCAGCAAAGATTTTTTTTTGTTGAGGAAAGCAACAAAGTTATTGTATTTTTCATTCAAAAAAAAGTTATTGTATTTTAAAGTTCTGAACAACGTGCCTTTAAAATAAGCGATTAATTTTGATATTTTTGAAGAACAGCGTAAAATATTTTTAAATATGCAACTAATCAAATACTATCAACTGGATTCCTTAAAAAAAAATACTGTCAACTATATATATATATATATATATATATATATATATATATATATATATATATATATATATATATTGGAGACCAGCTTAAAAAATGGCATCTCAAAGTGATTTGTTCAAATGCATATATAAAACAGTTGTACATGATCAATGTATATAAGTTAAATTAAGGGTTAAATATGATTTTGGTCTCTATAAATATACCAACTTTTTGTTTTAGTCCCTCTAAAATTTTCTTTCAGCTTTTAGTCCCTCAAAATTTTTACATCTTCATTTTTGGTCCCTCTTTTAAAGTAAACTCATATGTAGAAATCATTTTTTTGAATAAAATTTTGCAAAAAAATTCATAATATTATAAGAATCTCTCCCAAAAAAACCTAGAATTTTTTAACTAAACATGAATTTAATATGAATTTTTATATTTTTTACGGTTAAAAATTCACATTTAATTCATGTTTTGTTAAAAAAATCTAAAAAAAAATTGAGATATTTTTTTACAATATTCTACACATTTATACACAATTTCATTAAAAATTAACTTAAAATTAGGGACCAAAAGTAGTGATTGAAAATTTTATAGAAATAAAAGTTGAAGAAAAATTTTAGAGAGACTAAAACGAAAAACTTGTATATTTATAAGGACAAATAATATATTTAACTCAATAGTTTCATTTTTGACAAAAATGATTTTACCTTAAAGGATAAGAGTTTAGGACAGTAGACAGTCAACACAAAAATTGTCATGCGAAGGAAGATGTGCCACATCGTGCGTGTTCTAATTGGGTGGGAGACTGCGACATCTTAATTTTCATTTGTTTTTTCTTCTTTGAGAATAACACTGTGATAATAGTGCAAGCAAAAAACATTGAAAAAAATCTGGAGGGTAGATACACCAGTCGTATAATCTCGAGGAATCAATTTTCTTGTTTTCTTCTGTGTGATTAAATAATACAACCCACACAAGTGGGCCAATTGTCGACTTTTTATTTTTAATTACGTCTTTTGGTTAGAAAAATTTGTTGGTGAGAAAAGAATCTGTTTGATTATTTTTGTGTGAGAAACTTATCTACGATGACACACCAACACTAATCCAATTCAACTGGAAGTACTCCATTTGGTTTTTACTCATTTGTAGATTTTGTCAAGTCATTTTAATTTTTATAATTAATTTACTCAAATCAAATCAAATCAAATAAGTAATTAGCTCAAAATGATGTTCTAAATGATAGTAGCTTTGTTATTTTGTATGAAGCCCTTTCACATATGATATATGTCATCACGGGGTTGAGTTTATTTGACCCTGGTTTGAGTGTTTTTTGTTTTTTTTTTTCCTTCTCGTTCTTCCCTTTTGTTAAGAAAATCAGTAACTTGCTCATTACTTTTTTTTTGACAAAAGCAAAACAATATTTATTTATTCACATCGATTGAATACATCAGATACAATAACATCATCAATATTGCTAAAAACATAAATGATGAAACTGCGAACATACTCACAACATCCAAGTTAATAGCATACAACGGCATAATGCCTACAAATAATATGATCAAATCTAAATCACCAGAATACTCATACTTCTGGATCTGTAACGTTGATGTCCAAATCATTGATTGAATCTGTAATTGATTGACTGAAGTTGATCTTTCAATAGGAACAAACGAACACCGCAACAAGACGCAAAATCAGACAACGCTGCACAAGACGACGAACAACACAACGTCGCACTCAGACGACGAAACTTGCTCATTACTTAACATAGCCGAGATTTATAGTTGCTTGAGATTTGAGAAAAAATTACTTATTTTTAGTTTAATCTAAATTAATAAAATTTGATTGGTCATATAACGAGTTTGGAAAAAAAAAAGTGTATTTTAGCATCAACGATACTCTTTAAAAAAAAAAAAAACAGGTCAAAAAACGAACGGACATTTTTTTTAGCTTGGTTTAATATGATTGAGTAGGTCATCCCTTGTATTTACCACTTTGTCAATTTTTTCTATTAGTCATATTTTGTTTTCCCAATCACAAATTGTTGTTTTTGGAATCAAATTAATTTGAAAGAAATTTGTCATAGAAAAATATTTTGGATCGAATCGTATATTATATTGCTCCTTTTAAATGTTTTGCGACATTGTTTAAAATTGGGTATCAAACTATCAACTACAATGTTTTCAGGATAAAAAACCCAATCATTTTTATATATGAAAATCCAATCAAATTTGTATGATCAGTTATAGAATTACATCATCACAGCAAATATGGAAAAAGGCACTAAACAGATATAATAAGTGGTCTCTTAAAAAAATGGTAAAAACTAATTTTTATAATTATTGAAATTGCTAGGTTGGCCTGGTTGACATAAAATATTTTTTCAATCCTGGAGCTGAACCTTTATAACAACAATCTTTGAAAAATGTATCGAGAAAAAATATCTTTAAAAAATGCCATAATGTCGTTTGTTTAAAAATAAAAACTTCCTGATGTGAGCCTGTGACATTAACATACAAGGTCATTATCTCTCTAAGTTACAATACAAATTGGAATTAAGCTTTGAGGTCAAAGGCTCATTAGCTTTAGAAAAAGACTCATTAGCTTGATTTATTGACATTATACACGACACCAAGTTAACGTTTTCGATATGAATTGAATTCTGCACATAAGATATTTTTGGGAGGTTGTTTGCATTGATTATCATTTTTTTAGGTTCACAAGTTAGGAAAAAATATAATCAGATATAGTTGATTGGGAAGACTAACAGTTCCTTAGAGATCAAGAATGTCACCCCTTTCCAAAAAAAGAAAAGGAAGTATAATGTCACCTTGCATGTCAAAAATTAAGTGTCAATGGGATAAGAGAAATGATATTTAAACAACAATTTTTTTACCACTTTTATGACAACTTTCTTTTTATTGCTTTGATTTTTATGTCATTATCTAATTTTATTTTTTTGTATATTTTGGTTGTGCAACAAGTTGTCTCAACAAAATGTTGTTCAAATAACACTCCTCGTTAAATAATTTGAATTTGGAAAACATATAGAATAAAAAGGTGGTGTAAGGTTGGGATTTACCTTTTAGGCTTTGTTTGAGAGATTGCAGGGGAGGGGAAAGAAGGGCTTTGAACGGACAAAAATATATGGGAAAATTGAGACATCTTTCATATTATTGAAAAAGAATTGTTTTAAAGAGTGATAAATTAATGTCTATGATTGATATATATATTTTTTTTAAGAATATTATAACAACATATATTATATTCAAAGAATTCACATAAACCCTTTCAAACCCCCAAAACCCTCATCCAATACAATTTTTTAGTTCCTCCAAATGAGTGAGAGTTTTATATTTTGAAGAAAAATAAGCCCCAAAACCCCTCCTTCCAACGTCCTCTATTTTTTCCACTTACTCCTTTTTTTTTTACAAACCCTCCCTTCCTTTCCCTCCAAACTCGCAAACAAAGTCTTAAAGTGTTTGTATGAAAGATTTTTTTTTCGAGGTAGTGTAAATTTAGAGAGTAATTTAAGTTTTATAAAAATTATGTATCCAATGTATTATAAATTGAAGTGTTTAACAACTTTAACGAACAATTCTTTAAATTGAAATCTTTAAAGAGTGTCCTTAGAACACTCGTTAGGAAAACCCTAATTTTAAATGTCCGCCACTTAAATCGATAAACTCGCAAAGGCTTTTCATCTTTTTGTTGAAAAAGCCAAAATGAATTATAATAACCTTCCCAAGTACAAGGTTTGCTAAAGCAAAACCAAACAATCACAAAAAGTAGTTACAACAGAAACAGAGTTCAAAAGAAAAACAAGATACAACAGTGTTAACATATGCCCATACACAGTAAAGGGTTAAGCCACCACCTATGATAATCAAAGGACAAATTAGGAATCTTTGCCTTTAACCACCAAAGCGAGAGAAGCTTGACATTGTCAATAAGCTGAAGAGTGGAGACCGGTTTGTCTGAAAAAAATTATGTTGTTCATGTCCTTTCAAATAATCCAAATGCAAGCGCACCATATCATTACCATCCAAACTCGATGAGATTTAATGATACCAACAATATAACTAAACTGTTATAAGTGGTCTGACATATTAAGGGGACAAACTGTAACAATCCCTAACCAACGGTAGACATCAAACCAAAAGGATTCAAAAAAGGAACAATCCAAAAGGAGATGACAAACCGTTTCAAACTGGCCACAACCTGAAACACACAACTAATCTTCAACAGAAATTATGTGACGTTTAAACAGATTATCTTTAGTGGGAACTCGATCCCGTAGGTGACGCCACATGAACAAAGACACCTTCAATGAAATATGCCTCTGTCATATAGCATATGACGCCACTATATCATGTGAAAGCCCGTCATTGGTGAGGAGGGTGTACGCGCCCCTCACTGTATAACATATAGGAGGATCCGGTAACTACACCCATCAATCTGACCATTAAACCTGCAAAATCACGTCACAAAGCATCAACTGACACTCTACTAAAAGTTCTTATTTTTTTACAATCATAATGGTTTATCATGATTAAAATCGAAGGTAACTTTTTCCTTTTTTGAGGAAAATTCATAGGTAGCTTATTTACCTTCAAAATCACTCACTACTACAACCTCACTCTCTTTATATATATTAGATGACCGACTTATCGGTACTTATTTTACTCTTGTACTCCTTTTGTTTTTTAGGATACTTTTTTCTTATTTTTTCCTAAAAAGAACTTTTTTCTATTTTTGAGAGGATAGGAAGCTTATACCTTTTTTTTTAGGGGAGGAAGCTTATACTTGTCTCTCGTATCATATATGCTCGTCCAAGTAAAATTCTACAATGCTAATGACTATTTTAATTTTTATTAGATAATAATTGTGTTTCTAAAACTATACTATTTTTGCACAAACAAAAATTATACAATTTTCATGATTATTTGCGAATCATTCTTATAGAAGGTTTCATAATTTCATTTGAGAATCATTCCACAAAGTTATATACAAGTATAAAGTAACAAACTATGTATGAGAATCATTCCACAAAGTTATATACAAGTATGAATTTACAAACTATGTATGGAATATAGATTCTGCAGAGCCCTTGTCCATAAAGGTCAATCAATCATTGTTGAATAGATAGCAAGCCTCCAAAAGTTATTTCCTTTTGTTTGAGTTTCGGTCTACGTATATCCACACATAACATGTATGTCATATTCAAATTCATCTAAATAAAAATTAGAAATCAATTCAAATAAATTATAATTGCACAAAATCAAAGGACACTATTTTTTCTTAATGGCAAATCAAATATTATATTGAGCAATCCATTTCGAATACAAGACATATTCGAAATAGATCAAAGATAAATACGATAAGACAGACAAAACATTGAAATAAAAGACACCAATTTTTAGAGATACTTATAAAAAACAATGTAAATCAAATTAGATGTTACTTTAAATGATTTTTTACTTTAAAATCAATCTAAACCAAACCACGAGAACACTATCTCCTAGCATGCAGTCCCCCCAATTTCTATGCACTATGTATTATATGATTTTGCGTAAAAAAAATGCAGTGTATGATTTCAACAAAAAAATCATTGTAGTACTATAATAATATACAAAATAGATATTTGATTTCGAAAACTTAATCAGGTGTCATAAGTTTGAATTCAGCTATAAAAATGCACCAATTTAATTCTCTTGAACGATGACTTTGGTATCCATAATAATTCAATGAATTAACCTCTGTAATTAAACATAAACGATCTTCAGTTCATATGAGAAAAAAAGTTAAAAATATAGAAAGTTTACGATCTAATTAATTTTTATTTATTTTGAGGGAATCTAATTAAAATATATGAAAACCCACCAAGTGTGGCATGCAAATAGATATCGATAGCCAATGAAATGTAAGTACCCTTATGAGATATACTATGTTGATAAGAGGATCAATGCCTCTTTCTATAAAAAAAAGAGGATCACTACCTCACGATTACACGCAAGATGTTTGAATCTCACATTGCCATAACATGCTATGGAGATAAGTAGGATCCCGAAGAATCCTTTTTATTGTCTTGTGCAGCAAACAAGTATGGGAGTGAAGCTTCCTCCACATTTCCAACTTGTCATGCCAAGTCACACTTCTGGTTACTATCTATTAATATCGCACATTATAATTTCACCATTTGTTGATTTAGAAATAATAATAATTCACCATTTGTCTTGTGGGGTACACCTTTTATGATATACATTAGTTTTTTTTTCATCTTTCTTAAAAAATTGTAATGCTCCGGATTTTGATCTAAGACATTACGTCTAATTCATTCTCATCTTTTCTAAAAACACTACTTTCTTTTTATCGTAATAAATTCTTAATAAAAACCTATACAAAATTTCTTAACAAAAATATCCTTCAAAATTACTTTTAAAATTACAATTCAATCAAAACTCAATTTTCATCCCTACGTACGCTTTCATCACACATCAAACTTCATATATCATCTTTAGTACCTACAACATTAATGTCATAAGATAGATAATATTAAAACTTCTCAATGAAAAAGAAATAAGAAAATTATAGTAAGTCATTTGCTTTAAGATAAAGTTCACACCCATTTCCTTTACAATAAAATACTTGAATCAATTGTCAAATCACCGATATATAACGGACTCAAATGATTTTATGCCTAAATGCATGCTCCTAACACTACATGATCCAGATATGACCCGCCACTAAGGCACACAAGGTATTTTAACTGCCACACATGCACACATAATTTATTTAATCCACCACTAAGACACACATAATTTATTTAACCGCCACACATGCAAACATAATTTATTTGATCCGCCACTAAGGCACACATAATTATTTTACCGCCACTAAGGTGCGCACACACACACACACACACACACACACACACACACATATATATATATATATATATATATATATATATATATATATATTTACCGCCACTAAGGCACACATAATGCATATGACATGCATGACAATGAATGCAACCCCGCCACTTAGGCAAACACAATCAAATATTAATAATCATCATGCCCAGAAACCCAATAGTCAATCATTTCACAAATCTAACATTTCTTTCTCAGCATCACAAAGATATTCCCATATCACAACGATATATAAAGCATAATCACATAAAATATATCATTCTACAACACATTTTCATACACAAAAAACATATAAAACATAATTAAAAATAATCACCCTTAGAAATGATTAAATTTTACCCTAAAAATACCTTTTTAATTAATTTTCTTTTTAAAAGACAAGCATCACTACCACTACCTAATTACACTACCCTAGCACTTAGTATGGACGTATGGGAAAAAGCCCTTACCTCATCTGCTCTTCTTCCTAGCCAAACACTAGAACCCACGAGGTACTCCCAAGGAAAAGGAATACGAGCTACAATAAAATAATCCTAGGCTTAGAAATTGGAGTATGGAAATAATTAAGCAAAAGAATGAGACATTAAAGTACCTTAGCCTCTGATGAATTTTGAGAACGTGGTTACTAGATGGATACTCAAAATAAATTGGGATAAACAAGAGATATGACGATGAAGCACATACTATACATGCACTGATGGCATGAGAACCTAAAATTAGGGTATGAAAAGAAGGGTCGCGTGTTTGCTATCCTAGGAGACAAAATATTACTGAAGAGTAGCAAAGATGAACATGTGATCTTGAGAGACATCATGGTGAATGAATGGTAATAATTAAGGGAAATTAACATAGTGGTCGGTTGATGAAATGAAATTTGAGGGAATAACCGATGTTTATTGAGTCAGTAGAAAGAAAACTAATCGAGAGAAATTGGATTGATGGATAACGAGTGATTTGTTTTTAGGCATAAAATAATACATACTGAATGAGAGAATTTGACTACTAAATATTTCATTGACTCCACAATTCAAGGAACAAAGTGGGATTTGAGAGAGGATCAAATGTACACGTTGGTTATACTACAATTTATTTGGCAACCTAAATCTCTAATAACTACTAGAGTAAATTATACTCTCCTCCCCTCAAAGATACTTGAAATACACTCTCCTCTCTTTTTATGTTAAAATATACAGTTTCCTTCCTTAAAAAGTAAAATTTACACTCCCCTCCCTTATAAGATGTTTGAATTACAACCCCCTCCCTTGATAATTAAATATGCACTACACTTTAATATATTTTAACATAAAAATATTTTTATGATATATATTTATTTTAAACCACCCTTTAAGAAAAATTAATTCATTTCTTTATAATTTCAAATGTTAATGATAATTAAATTTAAATATTTTTCTATTGATTTTATAATTTAGAGTTTAAAATTAACTTTTAAATAACCATGGTTTATTGTCTTTAGTAATTTTTCACATATTTTAATTTTATTTTGGCTTGTTTCATATTTTATAATAGGGTTTAAAACTACATGTTAATGAAATTGTGAATAAAAAATAGCAAAAAAATATGTATTTAATTTTTTATTATGTTAAAATAGACTTGCAATACTATTTTTTTTGAAGTGTATTACATTATTATTTTTTTGCTAGATTATTAGAATTAAAAAAAAAATATATCGAGAGAGTAAAGTGTAGATTTTAACATAAGAGGGGAACGAAAAAATTTCTAATATGTTTTGAATAAGAGGGGAGGGGAATGTATAAATTTTTTTTAATATATTTTGAATAAGAGGGGAGGAGAATATATATTTTAATATAAGAAGGGAGGGAAGCGTGGGGAGAGGAGTGTAATTTACTCTAACTACTATTATGGCACAATAAAAAAACATGAGTTTGGTCTCCGTGAGCTTAACTCAGTTGGTAGGGACATTGCATAATTTATGCAGGGGCTGAAGTTCGAACCTCGGACAACCCACTTCTTCACAGTTAATTGTGTGAGCTTCAGCCACTAGACTATTGAAAGAAAAAAAACATGAGTTTGTTATCTCTTATTTCTCTCCACTAAACCGAAAGATTAGGAGATAAATGGCAAGGTATTTGACTAGGTAGTTAGGCAATCGAAAGGATGTGTACTATATAGATCCTTTCGATAAAAACGTGTACTATATATATACATCTCACAATGTCTAACTCAAAACTAATTAAATTAACTAATTTAATAATTAATATAATACCAAATAACTTTAAAATAAATCACAAAATAAATGCAGCAATAAAGGTTTAGAATAAAAAATCATTTAAGAAATAATTATCTTATTTTTTCACACCAAATTAATTTATATAAGAAATGGTTTAAATAATAGATGGAATCAAATTCTAAATAATTAACCAAAGTAGGAAATGTCAAGGTTTTTCTTAAATTTATTCATATAAAATAAATTGTTCAACAACTAAATGACAAATTGGAAAATTTATTCAAAAAAAACCATGTATAAAATATTGGGATGTTACAGCTAACATGTAGAACCTAAATTTAAAAAATGGCAGATCAAGCTTAAAAAGATCTATAAAAGATAACATGCCCAACTTACATTCTAGATTTTTTTTTTACATATCATATCTTTTTGGTGGTGTTTGGTTTTCGAATCTCAATTAAACTAAGCTCACGAAAATGATCCGTTTAAACAAGTTTTTAACTACTCAATTCAGCTATTCAATTTCTCACCTATGGCTCTATCCACGGTCAGAAAAAGCATGGGAGTAAATTATGAGGTAACTGTGAGGGGTGATGTGGTCCGTGTCCTTGCCTTGGTTACAACATAATATGGGTCTCCCTAAGGTTTGACTCAATTAACGGATCACACAGTTTGTGTTCAATTCATGTCAACTGAACTTTTGGTGGAGATCCTTTATAGTCACTATTTTTTATGCATGATATTCAAGTCACCATTTTTATTAATTTAAATTTATAGTTAGATATATATGATTTTTTTTTTCTCAAAAAAAAAAGAAGAAGATATATATGATTTTTGTAAAAAATATATATTTCTTTCATAATTAAAAATTAAATTTCATCATATTGAATGGTTACATAAAAAATATTTTTCACGGATTACGTTTACGTTTTAATCCAATTTTAAATTTAAGTTTCTATATTATATATTTTACTTTATATATAAACTATTTTACTTATGATTTAGTTCTTCTTTATTTAATTAAATAATTGAAGTTTCCAAATATCTATACTTTAATTAAAAAGATAATACTACTAATAATAAGAAAATTGCTATCTCAAGCGAAACATCATCTCGCAAATACATCGCGAGTGTGTATTCCACCCAACCTCTTTTATTGACTTCCTTCTTTTTCAATCGACTTACTGTGAATTGTGGAAAATTCCCAGTTTTCATTGGCTCCTTTTTAATTCGCTATGCTCTCGTGATGGGTTTGTTCGCTAGTATAATAATAAGTCCATAATTAAAGAACATCAGCCACCTTGTGGAAAGCAATTTGATGCAATGCTAGACCAAAATGATCCTTGAAACAAACCACTAGACCAAAATGTGCCCTGAATACCAATATAGATGGAATCATCCAGCTAAAACTGGATCAAACAACAACCAAACTCACAATTCCACACATCCAAGGCAGACTCTAGATTCAAATATCGTTGATTAATGCAATAATTTGTGCCACTTGATTTAACATTCAACCAGACCTTTCCACCCACAAATTTTACCATATTATTCAAGTAGATATCTTTGTTATTGAACAACTTATCATTCCTTGACCTCCATATATTCCATATGCAAGCAAACCCTATCACACCGACTCTAATAACAAATGCTCTTCCGTTGTCAATCAACCTTCAAATTGTTCTAAATGTGACAAGTCTTTCTTTTAAAATAACGATGAAATCCCCAATTTATAGACCGAGTACCAAATACATGCAAAAACCATACACTCAAAGAGAAGATGAGAAATTGATTACTAAATTCGACAAAACCGAAGAGACCCTCTTCCAATGACACATATACTAAATAAATTGTCTTTTATAGCTAGTACTTTAATTTGAAAACGTTTCCACCCTATACATGAAACTTTTGAAGAAATTGATTTATATTAAGTCTTCGACCAAGAATGGTTAGACAAAATCTTTAAACACCCGACATAAGCTTCTTACAAGAATTTTTTACTAAATATTCATTTCTTATCTCCATGTATCCAACTTATTATTATAATCGTTATATATGTTTCTTTGTTCATATAAAGAAAGATATATCCGTTACTTTCATCGACATGTTTTTTACCAGTTGGAGTTATACCGTTGGTTGATTTTTACTACATCATTGATTGATACTTACTTCTCTGACACATTTTGGCTCCTTTTCTGAAAACAGTGCAACGTTTTTTTCGAAGAAGAGAAAACAGTGCAATGTTACCGTTGGATTTTTTTAATTTTAGATTATATAACACGCTCTGCTCTTTCTCTATGTAAAAAACCATAGCTCCCTCCATAAAAAAAGAAAAAAAAGAGGATCGTAGAGGCCATTTTGAGTTGGTGTAACACACTCTTCTATTTCTTCAACAAGGAAGGAGAGCTCTTGGAAAATTGCTGAAGCCTTTCTCTGCACTCAGGAACTTGCTTCAACAAACAAGGAAAGTTCTTTCTATTTCCTTTTTGGCATACTTTTTAGTTAATTTCTTAGTTTGTTTCTCATTTCATGTTCATTTTCCATTTATTCTGATTTTGAGTTTTTTTTTTGGGTCTTTGTCATATTTTTCCTTTCTCATTTTCCTCATTTTCTCTTCATTACTCACTTCATGCACAACCATCTTTCATCCATAAAAAATTCAACCACCATGATTATTTGTTCTTTTTTAATCAATGTCCAGGGTGTGGGACTTACCCACGTTCCAACCAATGAGAAGCCCACGAGTTTCTCTCTCTTTTTTCATTGAATGTTTAACTCCAGCTTGTGTCAAAACAAGTTGAAAAACTTGGCATAAATGAAAGTAAATTGTTCGACCAATTTTCGATTTTTTTTCTTGACATGTTATTAAAAAAAATCCCTAATTAGTCCCGCAAGAGTAGTAGCTCACTTGGTAGCTATCAGAGATAAGATTTATAGGGGTCGGAGTTCGAACCCCGAATTTTCCACTTCTTCATACTTTAAAAGTGTGTAATTTAGCCGCTAGGCTATTGAAAAAAAAAACCCTAAATGTATTTGTCATCAATCGGGGAGGGACACTGGTGGAAGGGGTTGTAAGCTTCTTACTCACTTTATTCGCTTTACCCCGAATGTATTTGTCATCAATCGGGGAAGCTAACTCCTCAAGAAATGACCCATGAATCTTCACACCCTGCTCCTGAACCAACCCCATAACAAATCCCGGGAAGGTAATCCTAGTCTCAGGTCGGGTCACACCACTGAGAGCCATATGCTTAAGTTCTCGAGAAATGATCTGAGCAATGTCTGACGTGAAAGCTAAACCTGCAATAATTTTCAAGTTTCTAGTGCATAATGTCTGGCCTAAAGTCATGTCACAACCGTCATCAAACATGTCACTTCTCTCATTTGACACATATGTAGAGGCCCAAACATTCAAACGATCACAAAGTCGATTGGGTATTTTAATCGACGATTTCCCAACCGATTAAATTACCCAAAAACATTAAGTTCTATATTAAAAGTGATTATCAAATATTAACATCTATGTCTAGAGTGATAACTTAAGATAGATGGTTATTCTATTTCTAGATTTAAATGCATGTATCCATAACATTTTAAATCTCAATAAACATTGAAAGCAAGAATAACAACAATATTGAATAAATAGCTAGAACCATATATTAAAAGATCAAATGATTACATAATAGCTTGTTTGAATACCTCAAAATCACAAGAGTAGAGGTAGCTACATATGTCTATGCTAGCTTTGCAAAGGTTGAAGAAGAGATGAAGATTCAATAACAAGACTCATGATGTCTCAACAAATCTTGGCTTGAATCTACTCCTAACTACCTTGCTTTGTGTTTCTCTCTCTAGAAATACCCTAATCTCTCTCTAAAAACCAGAAAATGTTAATAAAACAGTAAGTTCCCCCTGGAAAGAAAAGAGAAAACTATTTATATTGGCTGAAATCGTCAAATCTCGCTTAAGTGCTTAAAAATCCGAATCTGGCCAATGAAGAGTCGACACAAGACCCTTATCCTGTTGCAAGATGAATTTCGCTTGGAGCGAACTGGAAGCGAGATGAGAGCGAGAGTTTCCTGATGCATTCTGTCCAAATCTCGCTTAAGCGAGTTGAAGTCGCTTCAAGCGAGATGCTGTGTTTTGATGAGCGAAATAGACGCGAGATGAAAGCGAGATGCCCAGGTTGCTCTCTGCCTGAATCTCGCTTAAGCGAAATAATCTCGCTTAAGCAAAATCACCTTTCTTCAGGAGTGAGATGGAAGCGAGCAAAAAGCGAAATCCAATGGAGCTCTCTGTCTGAATCTCGCTTAAGCGAGCTGATGTTGCTTCAAGCGAGATTTGCTTGACTCAGATGAATTCTAGGTCCTTGCTTGTCTACTTCCTGCACAAATTGAGGAGAGTAAGGCATGTAAAGCATAAAAGGCAAAATTCCAACAAATCATAGCTTTTCCTTAGCCAACTTGCAAAACAAGTTACTAAAATGCCTAAATTATCACATGAAATATACTACTTTTGAGCACTTATCAACTCTCCCCAACTTAGCTTTTTGTTTGTCCTCAAACAAAGGAATCACAAAAGAAACTTACAAGGTTTTGGACAAGATTTTTAGCACAGCTCGAAACAATGCAAACAGTTTAACAAAATTTCTTAGGTAATGATTCAAATGTAAAGCATAAAAGGCAAAATTCCAACAAATCATAGCTTTTCCTTAGCCAACTTGCAAAACAAGTTACTAAAATGCCTAAATTATCACATGAAATATACTACTTTTGAGCACTTATCAACTCTCCCCTACTTAGCTTTTTGTTTGTCCTCAAACAAAGGAATCACAAAAGAAACTTACAAGGCTTTGCACAAGATTTTTAGCACAGCTCCAAACAATGCAAACAGTTTAACAAAATTTCTCAGGTAATGATTCAAATGTAAATGCGCGGGCAAGCATCAAGTCTTCCATTATCCTAAGCACAAACTATGAATGTGAAACATGTCCTAAGCACAAAATTTACCTCACAAAGTTCCGAACACAAACATGATTATCTGAGAACCACACCTAACACACTTCTTTGTAAGCAGATAAAACAAAATAAATACAATGAGTGATGTGGGCTATAACTTGACCGGGCTACGAAAGAAATGTCATATGTGGGATAATTGAAATCAAAAACCTATCATAGAGGAACATTCCCTGTATCAACAATTGAAGTCCATAACCTTCCCTACCAATCATTACAAACCCTTGGTGATTAACAAATTATCCAATAACCTTGACAACTTATTCTATTTTTGATTTTTCTTTCTTTTTCTTCTTTTCTTTTTCTTTTCTTTTTCTTTTCAAATGTACAAACTTTGAAATTTCTACAATCTATACAATTCAATGTTGTCAGGTTACTTCAATACTTCACCAATTTGCTTGACAACATAAACCTCCCTTTCTCCCCAACTTAAACACAACAAAACTCTAATTGAATGTTCCTCTACTCTAGGGTAAGGGACAAAGTACAATAAGGTTAAGGGTTCAACAAGTGAAAATAACAAAGTCTTAAAGTGAGTTAAACATGAACTGGATTTTGAACAATTTTGGGCAATTTCAATGTGCATTGTGCTTATGAATATTGACAGTTCATGTTTGAGGACTTGATTCATTTGGCTCGGATTGGGTAACAAATACTCACTCTTCTCACGAGTAGGTTTTATGTAGTCAAGTGTGTCAACTCAATTTCAAAAAGTGCCTTGATCATTTCCATGCTTCCATACAATTCAAAACAATTATCAAATGTAACATAACAAAAACAAGTTAAACAATGATTATCGGTCTCCAACATATAGTATAACAGTTTGAAGCTACCTCACATTTAGGCTAAGTACTAAGTGGTTCAATAACAATCATGCTTATGAGAAGAACTATATGAGATACATTTTGTGCAAAGTACTAGTTTCAAATTCTAGTAAATACCTAGAAAAACAGGAAACCAATACCTTGGCTTTGCGCTTTCTCACAATTATTATCACTATCACACACCTGAGTTTGCTCAATATTTTGGCTTTTTCGAGCACTTCAAACATTAATGTTCATGAGCAATTTTCTTCTTTGAGAAACAAAAGCAAGAATAGGCAAAATTTTCATCCAAAGCACTATTAGTTAAAACAAACAAAAGCTAAGTTATTAAACCATAAAACTTAAACCAAAGTGCTAAAAGAGTACATACTACAAATGAAATAAACAAAGTTTCAAACTATAAGCAGAAACATAAAACTGAAAAGCATAAAGCTAAAAGCATCAATAAAAAGCACAGTAAAAACTGCGGTCACTGGGCATCATCATCCATCACATGATCACCATCGGCACTAGCTGTTCTTTCCTCGTCATCATCAGCCACACCAGAGTGCTCGCCCCCTCCATAAAAAGTTGGCCTGTCCCCATGCCATGCACAATACTCCATAAACATGGCAGGGGTCATCATATAAGACGGGTCCAGTGGATGCATGCGAGCATCCTAGTAAGTCTGATGCATGCCTCGCTGGCTTCTGAAGAGTGCAACATTCTGGTCCATAATAAAATGATCCCTCTGCTCCTGTCTAATCGCTCTCTGGTCCTGCTGAAACATCCAGGTAGAGAAGGTCGAGAAGTCAAAGGCCTCAGATGTCTGGGGAACCTGCTGCTGTGGGACCTGCTGTGACTCATCCACAGGTGGAGCTGCTGGCTGTTGTTCAACCTCAGGGGGGGGGCTGCCATCCTATTATTAGCTCTTCGCACTAGTCCCCGGATATACTTGTCATCGGGGAGGTAAGCTGTTCATGAGAAGGCATAGGGATCTCCACACCCTTAGCTTGAAGTAACCCCATGACAAACCTCGAAAAAGTAATCCTGGTCTCGGGTCTGGTGACACCACTAAGAGCCATGTGCTTCAGCTCTTCAGAAACAATCCTAGCAACATCCACCTCCCCGCCTCGACAGATTTTCCAGATGAGAGGAGTGACAACTTTAGTGGCCGTCGTGACATGACTCTTAGGCCAGACATTGTGTACGAGAAATTTGAAAACAACTGCTTCCCTAACAGTCATGTCCGCGAAGGCAGCAATATTGCGGTTACCGGCTTTGGATGGGACATACTGCCTCCCAGGCAGCAAAATCTCCCTCTCAATTCTATCATGGGGCCAGTTACCGGTTGCAGCTTTTTCTCCATACTCACATAAGACAGGTACAGTGGGGTCCTCACCAGGGGGTAGGTCGAAAGGGTTTCCAAGGTATTCATTAATGGTATCCCTATCAAATTGAATTGTGATACCCCTCACTTTTGAAGAATAGGTGAATCTCGCCTCAATATCCTTTGCGTCACAATTTGGGACCGCATTGGCATAAAACTCTCGAAGGAGGTCAAGATTGATGTGCGGGTGAGGGTTGCCACTGCCTGTTCGTGAAAATGTTTTGAATCTCCACGAACTCTCCCTCCGGGTTTATTTGAAAGATTTTATCGTGCCATGTCTCTTTTTTCTCTAAATCAAGAAACCTGGCATAAGCCTTGCTGGATTTGAACCGAGTAGTGTCGGGGTTTCTAGGTGCGGGTAAAGGGCGGTCAACAGTGGATGAGCCTTTTCGTTTGGAACCGGCTGAAGTTTTAGGTGCCATCTGCAAAACAACCAGAGAAAACCATATACAACATATAATTCATTAGAATATGTATGGAATTAAAGGAGATAAAACAGATAGGATCCCAAAAAATAAAAAAAAATTGCAAGTCTGGTACAACTCGCTTGGAGTTCGCTTAAGCAACCTCAGAAGCGAGAATGCATGTAGAAATCTGGGCAATTTCGCTTCAAGTGAGAAACATTCAACCAGTTCTTCATGGTTCTCAGATGAATGCTCGCTTGGAGCATGAATTTTGCTGAGATTCAGAAAATCTTCACAGACAGGCAGTGGCAGAAACTTCTTAACCCTCACCCATACATCAATCTAGACATCCTAAGAGAGTTTTATGCCAATGCTGTCCCAACCTGGGACGCCAAGGACATAGAGGAGAGGTTCGCCTATACTACAAAAGTGAGGGGTGTCACCATTCATTTCGATAGGGACTCAATCAATGACTACCTAGGAAACCCTCTCACCATACCCCCTGTTAAAGACCCTACCGTACCTGTCCTTTGTGAATATGGAGAGAAAGATGCAGCCAATGTTTTGAACCATGACATAATTGAGAGGGAGATTTTGCTGCCTGGGAAGCGGTATGGCAAATCCAAAGCCGGTAATCGTAATATAGCCGCTTTCGCTGACATGGCTGTTAGGGCTGCAACTGTTTTCAAATTTATAGTCCATAATGTATGCCCTAAAAGTCATGTCTTGACGACCACCAAACTTGTCACTCCTCTCATTTGGCACATTTGCAGAGGCGGGGAGGTGCACGTTGCTCGGATTATTTTTGAAGAGCTTAGGCACATGGCTCTAAGTGGTGTGACCCGACCAGAGACCAGGGTTACTTTTCCAGGGTTTGTTATGGGGTTGCTTCGAGATAAGGGTGTGCATATCCCTGGGCCTTTGCATGAAGAGCTGATGTCCCCAATTGATGACAAATATATCCGGGGAACAGCGAGAAGAGTGAGTAACAAGATGATAACCCCATCCACCTGTGCCCTTCCACTTGAGGATGAGCCACAACCAGCCTCACCACAGCAGGGTCTCCAGTCTTTCGAGGCATTTGATTTTTCTACGTTGTCTGCTTGGATGAATCAGCATGACCAGAGAGCCCTTAGAAAGGAGCAGCGAGATAATTTTATTATGGACCAGAATGTTGCACTATTCAGGAGCCAGCGAGGCATCCATCAGACTTACTACGATTCTCGGATGCATCCACAAGACCCGTCCTTTATGATGACCCCTGACATGTTTATGGAGTATTGTGCATGGCCTGAGGACATGCCAACCTTTTATGGAGGGGGTGAGCACTTTGGTGTGGCTGATGATGACGAGGAAAGAACAGCTAATGTTGATGGTGATGATGTGATGGATGATGATGCCCAGTGACCGAGTTTTGACCGTGTTTTTATTGATGCTTTTAGCTTTATGCTTGTAGTTTTAGTTTTATGCTTTTGTTTTAAATTTGGAACAATTTTAATTTCTTTTGTAGTTGTACTTGTTTTAAATAACTTAGCTTGTGTTTGTTTTTCACTAACATGCTTTGGATGAAATTTTTGTTAAATCTTGCTTTTGTGTCCTAAAAAAAAATGGCTCATGAACATCAAATGTGAAGTGCTCGAAAGAGCCAAATATTGAGCAAATTCAGGTGTGTGATGATATGAATTGTGAGAAAGCGCAAAGCCAAGGTATTGGTTTTATGTTTTTCTAGGTACTTACTAAAAATTTGAAACTAGTACTTTGCACAAAAATTTTCTCACCTAGTTCTTCCGATAAACATGTTTACTCTTGAACCACTTAGTACTTAGCCTAAAAGTGAGGTAGCTTCAATTTATTTTTCTATAGAGACCAATAATCATTGTCTAACTTGTTTTTGTTATGTTAAATCTGATAATTGTTTTGAATTGTATGAAAGCATGGAAAGGATCAAGGCATTTTTGAAATTGAGTGAAACACTTGACCACATAAAGCCTACCCGTGAGAAGAGTGAGTATTTGATACCCCAATCCGAGCCAAATGAATCAACTCCTCAAACATGAACCGCCAATATTCATGAGCACAATGTTCATTGAAATTTCCCGAAATTGTTCAAAATCCAGTTCATGTTGGACTCACTTTAGGACTTTGATATTTTCACTTTGTTGAACCCTTAACCTTATTGTACTTTGTCCCTTGCCTTAGGATAGGGAAACATTTGTGCTCGTGATTTTTGGGTATCAATCCATTAATTGGTTTTGAACGTTCTATCTTTGAACTCTCAACTTTTATTCGTGGGAAGGAAAAAAGTGAGTAAAAACCCTTATGAGATCAAAGTCCGGGGGTTGGTTTCGAATAGGGAAGGTGTTAAGCACCCTAAACGACTTCGGTACTCCGAATGAGCCTCTTGCCTAAATTATCTTGTGCTAATTACTTGCTTATTTATTTGTAAAATATTGCCTAAAGTCTAAGTGGTAGAATGGAAGGAGAAGAAGTATGTTTTTTTTTTTTTTTGTTTTTTATTGATTTGGTCTTTTGCCTACTTACCCAAAAATTGGGATCAAAATCAAGTAGTTCGCTCTTAAAAATTTATTTGGTGGGTTGAGCCGATTTTAAAGTTTTATAAAAAAAGTTTTTAGAAGGGATGAGAGACCTCAAGGTATAGAAAAATAAAATAGAGTGAAGTTGGTTGATTTTATTTACAAGAAAGCAAGTCTAAGTGTAGATTAAAATTAATTAAAAGTTTGATTAAGAAAATAAAGGAAAAAGATCTCTTGGGTTAAAATCCAAGGTTTCTAAAGAAAATATTTTTGGAGTTTTTGCATATTTGATTTTTTTTTTGGAAAATTGATTTTTTTTTCTAAGTTAAACATAAACTAGAGAAACTACACGTAATGACGTAACGTAATAAAAAGCGAGAAATTTACAAAGGACGTTGGATCTTAAACAAATTCTCAAGTTTGAAGTGAACCTAAAATTACTAATAGTTTGATTTTAAGAAAATTTTAAAGTCCAATCATTTACCTAATTTGTCACTAATTCATTTGGTCCTCGATCGCGATTATGACGAAATGCGGTAAAAAAAAGTGTGGTGTCGGTGCATATTCTCATTATTGGATATTTACATGGGACCTGTAACGCCCTCTTCATTTATTTAATTATTTTGTTAGAGAATATAGTATATTATTATATATTATATGATTTTTGGTGATTTTGTGACGTGTTAATGATGTGTGACGTGATGATTATTTTATTGTTTAATAAAATAATATATGTGGTGTTTATATGAATATTTATAAGGAAAATATAGAGATTTGTTGGAAAAATATAATATTTTGAGAGATGGGGTTATATTTATAAATAGGAAGAGTTATGAGGATTGAGATAGAATTAGATAAGTTGGGAGGTGGTATAAAAGGAAATTAGGTTAAGGAAAGTCAGAAAGCGCGTACAGACAATTGGGAAAAAAAGAGAAAACGGTTCAAGAGGAAGAGGAAAAGCTAGGCTGCAAATTCTGCAATTTTTCCAGGTAAGGGTGAGCCTAACTCCATTAATATTGATTGTAAATCATCTGTTATTGATTGGCATAGAGTTTGAGAGGAATTGAGATGGGTTTTAAGAACTAGGGTTATGATGAATTTTGTGAATTTGATGTGAGATGGCTGTGAATTGGTGTGGAAATGTGTTACAGAACCTAGATTATCCCCTAGGACAACATTGCTGATGTATTAGAGACTTAACTTGAGAGATTGGAGAGTTTTTGGTGAGAATTGGACTGAACCCGTAGTGGTTCTGAGATCGCTCGCCTGAGGCGAGTGACTACTCGCCGTGGCGAGTAAGCTTTGATCGCTCGCGAGGCGAGCAGCGTAGCTCGCCGTGGCGAGCTTGACCCTTAAACTTAGGATTTTTTGCCAAACTTTAGATGGTTTTGAGTGCCCTTATATTTATAGAGATGCCCTGTGAAGTTGGTTTGGTCAAATTAGATTTAGAGAGCTTAAAAATGAGGATTTTTGGTGAAAAATGTCAAAAAGGCCGAGAGCACCCAGGATTTCTCGCCTCTAGTTCGCCCCCAACTCGCCTTTGGCGAGTAACCCTTTGTGAGCACTCGCCTGTGGCGAGCAGATCACTCGCCGTGGCGAGTTAGTGCATTTCTAGGCTGTTGCTTCGTTTTGCGATCTGTTTCGCATGGGACTTTGAGAGTACACCTTTGGGTAGTGATAGAGATGTTTTATGACTTAAGATGCATTCTGTAATGATGAATAATGATGGTTCTCTTATGTTAATAATAATGCAATGTATTGCTTATGTTTTGATGATTTATAAGCACGATGTTAAGTGATGTTGATGATGTTATGTGCCTTTGTGTATGTGTTATGTGAGATGAACTTCTGCCATGTATTTATTATAATTGCATGTGTCAGCCTTGAGTTGTTAATGATGTTGAGAAGTTATGTTGACTTGTTAAAGTGTCGTGTCCATGCATTTGCATATTATGAGACGGTGGAGCTTTTGCTCAAAGCGACGGTGGAGCATTTGCTCAAAGCGACGGTGAAGCATATTAATGCTTATATATGGTACCACATGCATGTTGTCAAGATGTTAAGAGTTGCATTAGTTGAGTCAATTTGTTGACACTTTATGAGACGATTGTTTTGAGACGTTGATGTGTTTATTTAAGATGTCTATGATGATGTTAACCTTGTATGTTAAGTATGTGATGAGCTATGTTGTTAATCATAACTGCTTGATTTATATATTAATATTTCTGTTGTGAATCTCACCCCTTCTGCTGGAATTGCCGCCCTGTGGGCAAGTGCAGGTACCCAGTCTTAGATGCGCGGATGTGAGGAGTCTTGTGTGACGTAGGATTGCTCTGATACGTAACGGGATGTGGTCTTAATTAGAGTCTATTCCTTATGTATCATGTTTGAACTATTTAATGATTTCTAGTATTTTTGAGAAACTTATGAGATGTTTATGAGACCTTTTTGAAGGATATTTAATTTATGATTCCGCTGCTATACATTGATTATTTATGCGAAGGACAAACTAATATTATTTGGTTTAAAGAATTTGTTGTTGAGAAATGTGACACTCCTTTGTGATGATACTCTGATGTATGTTTTATTTTAATGAAACTTATAAGTCGGGAAATTGGGGTGTTACAATTGGTATCAGAGCAAGTCGGTCCGTCCGGCCAATTAGAGAGTCGAGTGACGTTGTCTAGAGTTAGAATACTATGTTGTATTATTCTAACTTATGTTTGCTTTCCAGAGAACTAAGATGGCTGGTAGAAACGATGTTGCGATTGCTGCTGTAACACCCCGTTTTCCCAACATAAAAATTTCTTAAACAATTATCAGAGTATGCAAACACAACAACGGGATATTACATGAAACTTATTCCAAAACAATTTAAATTATAATTTAAATTAACTAAATTACTTCAAACTTTGCAGCGGAATTGTTACTAAAAATTCATAATGTTTGGCACGCAGGCCCCATAATAATATCTCAAGGAGTTAGTCCCATTATTTGCAAAATAATATAAATGGTCACGTAAAAGAATGAAGCATGCATAAAGACAACCCCATCCCGTTACGTATCAGAGCGACCTAAACGACACAGTGATGCAAGGCCACTCACGAGCAACTGCACACTAAGCACGATCACCTGCACTTGCCCACAAGGCGGCAATTCCAGCAGAAGGGGTGAGAGTTCATAACAAAATAATATTAATCAACATAATACGGAATAACAATTAACATCAAAACATTAATAGCATTCTTGCATCATTTAATAACATATAGCACGTAATCACATAATCAATTTCATATCATCTTTAAGCAAGTAGCATAGATAAATAACACTTATCACTTAATCATATATTCATTCTTTATCAATAACATGACATCATAAATATGACCATGTGACAATGCTCTTAGACTCCTTATATGCATGTGGTACCAAGCTTCATCATAAGTATTAATATACTTTTAAACGTGCGGAGGACAAAGCTCCTAATAAACGTGCGGAGGACAAAGCTCCTATCATGGTGAGGACTACGCTCAATGTATGCTATGCATGGACTCAACTCAAATAACATTTATCCTTAATCACCTTATCGACATGCATCCAAGAAATTGGAGCTAAACAACAACTTATCATTGCATATATAACATATACATATATCATAACGGTTCAGTTTAATAACATCAGCAGCACAACTCAAATCACAAGAACATAATGATATCATCATATCAATTACATTCAAGGCAACATAAACTTTAACATTTTAGCGTAAGGTTTATTACCTAATTTCTTGCTCACTAACAATCCATACCTAGAACAGCTCTGCACATGACTCTCAACATTACTACTAGGTCTATAAAACACTCAGGGAACACCTCCAAATCAAATCACACGGAACAGATCACACAACCCTCACAACTTCCAAAGGCTGGTAGTGCTCGCGAGGCGAGTGGGTTAGCTCGCCGTGGCGAGCTGCCAGAAGCAACTCGCGAGGCGAAGGGAAGTGCTCGCTATGGCGAGCTGCCAGAAGCAACTCGCGAGGCGAGGATAAGTACTCGCCGTGGCGAGCGATGAGGCTCATCACTCGCGAGGCGAGGATCACTGCTCGCCGTGGCGAGCGATGAATTTCGCTGCGGCCAGAACTGCTATACTCCCAAAATCTCACAAATTCTCATGGTTCTAAGCCTGCTATTGATCCCAGAATTCATCCTATACATATTCTAAGGTCTAGGAACACTTTCTACATCAATTAAACCTATTCCAACCGTTAATCCATCAATTTATAAGGTTTTGACCTAGTTTTTCACCTTCTCCCAAATTAATCCTAATCCTTGTTAATTGCTATCAGAATTATGCTAATCAATATCACTTAATCATGAATCTCACCCTTACCTGAATTGCAGCAGAAAATCGCAGGTTTCCTTCTCTTCTCTTCTCACGCGTGCGTGCGTTTCTTTCTTTCCGTTTCCACAGTCTGTACGCGTTACTGACTTCTAACCCTAGTTGCCTTATTTATACTGCCAACAAATCTTATCTTATTTACTCTTTCTCCCACATAACTCTCTAAAACCCAAAACTAACCCATAACTAAATATTTTATTTTCTTTTCAAATCTTATTTTATTTAACAATAAAATAAGTCTCTTAACCTTATCCTTAGCATTATATCTTACCACAAAATCATCCCAAGCATAACAAATCACATCAAAACACATCAAAACATATCAAACATATCAAAACTTATCAAAACATATCAAAACTTATCAAAACATATCAAAACACTTATATATTATATAAATATAATATAATCACCTAAACTCGATTTAAATAAATACTAAAACGAACGTGGGCGTTACAGCTGCTGCTTTGGAGGCTGTTGCCCAGGCTGTAGGACAGCAACCTAATGTCAATGCTGGTGCTAATGCTGAAGTGAGGATGCTAGAGACCTTCTTGAGGAACCATCCTCCCACCTTCAAGGGGAGATACGATCCAGATGGAGCCCAGACATGGCTCAAGGAGATTGAGAGGGTGTTCCGGGTCATGCAATGTGAGGATGCTCAGAAAGTGCGTTTTGGTACGCACATGCTTGCTGAAGAGGCTGATGATTGGTGGGTTAGCCTTCTACCCATACTGGAACAAGGCGGGGCTGAAGTTACTTGGGCTATGTTCAGGAGGGAGTTCCTTGATAGGTACTTTCCAGAAGATGTTCGTGGAAAGAAAGAAATAGAGTTCCTAGAGCTTAAGCAAGGGAACATGTCGGTGACCGAGTATGCGGCTAAGTTTGTGGAGTTGGCCAAGTTTTATCCGCACTATACCCCCGAGACGGCTGAATTTTCAAAATGCATCAAGTTTGAGAATGGTTTGCGCGCGGATATCAAGAGGGCTATCGGTTATCAGAAGATTCGCAACTTTTCCGAGCTGGTGAGTAGTTGCAGAATATATGAGGAGGATACGAAGGCTCACTACAAGGTAGTGAATGATCGGAAAGCTAAGGGCCAGCAAAGTCGTCCTAAACCTTATGATGCCCCTAGAGACAAAGGGAAGCAAAGAGTGAATGATGAGAGAAGACCTCAGAAGAAGAATGTTCCTGCTGAGATTACTTGTTTTACTTGTGGTGAGAAAGGCCACAAGAGTAATGTGTGTACGGCTGATGTTAAAAGGTGTTATCGTTGTGGTCAGAAGGGGCATACTACTAATGACTGCAAATTTGATGATGTTGTGTGTTTCAACTGCAATGAGCAAGGGCATATTGGTTCGCAGTGCAAGCAACCGAAGAAGACTAAGACCACTGGAAGGGTGTTCGCATTGACTGGCACACAGACTGAGAGTGATGATCGTTTGATCAGAGGTACTTGTTATATTGCTGATCAATCTTTAGTTGCTATTATTGATACCGGTGCTACGCATTGTTTTATTGCTCTTGATTGTGCTGCAAAGTTAAATCTTGCTGTATCTGATATGAATGGGGAAATGGTTGTCGAAACTCCAGCCAAGGGTTCGGTGACTACTTCCCTTGTGTGTTTAAGATGTCCCTTGTCTATGTTTGGTCGAGATTTTGAGGTTGATTTAGTGTGTCTGCCGTTGGTTGGGATGGATGTAATTCTGGGTATGAATTGGTTAGAGTACAACCATGTGCTTATTAATTGTTTTAGCAAGACGGTACGTTTCTCTTCCGCCGAAGAGGAAAGTGGTGCGGAGTTCTTATCTACCAAGCAACTGAAACAACTGGAACGTGATGGAATGTTGATGTTTTCGTTGATGGCTTCCTTATCGTTAGAGAATCAAGCGGTGATTGATAAGCTACAGGTGGTGTGCGACTTCCCTGAAGTTTTCCCAGATGAAATTCTTGATGTGCCTCCAGAGAGGGAAGTCGAGTTTTCTATCGATCTTGTTCCGGGAACGAAGCCGGTGTCGATGGCACCTTACCGTATGTCAGCTTCGGAGTTAGCTGAGTTAAAGAAACAATTAGAAGACTTGCTTGACAAGAAATTTGTGAGACCGAGTGTTTCGCCATGGGGTGCACCGGTGTTGTTGGTAAAGAAGAAGGATGGTAGCATGCGGTTGTGTATTGATTACCGTCAGTTGAATAAAGTGACGATAAAGAATAGGTATCCACTTCCGAGGATTGACGACTTGATGGATCAGTTAGTGGGTGCAAAGGTATTTAGCAAGATTGACTTGAGGTCAGATTACCATCAGATTAAGGTGAAGGATGAAGATATGCAGAAGACGGCCTTTAGGACGCGTTATGGTCATTATGAGTATAAGGTGATGCCTTTCGGTGTTACTAATGCGCCCGGTGTGTTTATGGAATATATGAACAGAATTTTTCATGAGTATCTGGATCAATTTGTTATGGTTTTTATTGATGATATACTGATCTATTCTAAGACTGAAGCTGAGCATGCAGAACATTTGAAGATTGTATTGCAGGTGCTGAAAGAGAAGAAGCTGTATGCTAAATTGTCTAAGTGTGAGTTCTGGCTAAACGAAGTAAGTTTTCTGGGCCATGTTATTTCTGGTGAAGGTATTGCAGTTGACCCGTCTAAAGTTGAAGCGGTATCGCAATGGGAGACTCCTAAGTCGGTTACGGAGATTAGAAGCTTTTTGGGACTAGCTGGTTACTACAGGAGGTTCATATAAGGATTTTCTAAGTTGGCTCTTCCGTTAACGCAGTTGACGTGTAAGGGTAAGTCTTTTGTGTGGGATGTACATTGTGAGAATAGTTTCAATGAATTGAAGAAGCGCCTGACGACGGCTCCAGTTTTGATTTTGCCAAAGCCCGATGAACTTTTTGTGGTGTATTGTGATGCGTCCAAGTTGGGTTTAGGAGGTGTGCTTATGCAAGACGGAAAGGTGGTAGCTTATGCTTCCAGACAGTTGAGAGTTCATGAGAAGAATTACCCGACACATGACTTAGAGTTGGCAGCTGTGGTCTTCGTATTGAAAATATGGAGACATTACTTGTATGGTTCGAGGTTTGAGGTGTTTAGTGATCACAAGAGCTTGAAGTACTTGTTTGATCAAAGGGAGTTGAACATGAGGCAGCGAAGGTGGCTTGAGTTATTGAAAGATTATGACTTTGGTTTGAATTATCATCCCGGTAAGGCTAATGTGGTTGCAGATGCCTTGAGCAGGAAAACTATACATATGTCTGCTTTGATGATGAAAGAATTTGAGTTGTTGGAACAGTTTAGAGATTTGAGCTTAGTTTGTGAAAGGACACCTCAGAGCATAAAACTGGGGATGTTGAGAATCGATAATGATTTCTTGAAAAGTATCAGAGAGGCACAAAAAGAGGATGTTAAGTTGGTAGATGTGTTGATTGCTGGTAATGAGACTGAGGATAGTGACTTTAAGGTCGACGATCATGGAGTGTTAAGATTCAGAGGTAGAATTTGCATTCCTGACAATGATGAAATGAAGAAGATGATTCTTGAAGAGAGTCACAGAAGTAGCTTGAGTATTCACCCGGGAGCTACGAAGATGTATCATGATTTGAAGAGGTTATTTTGGTAGGCTGGCTTGAAACGCGATGTGGCACAATTTGTGTATTCTTGCTTGGTTTGTCAGAAATCGAAGATTGAACATCAGAAACCGGCTGGTATGATGGTACCTTTGGATGTGCCGGAGTGGAAATGGGATAGTATATCCATGGATTTTGTGACGAGTTTGCCCAATACTCCTAGAGGGAACGATGCTATTTGGGTTATTGTCGATAGATTGACAAAGTCTGCTCACTTTCTACCGATTAACATTACCTTTCCTGTAGCTCAGTTGGCGGAAATTTATGTTAAAGAGATAGTAAAGCTGCATGGTGTTCCTTCGAGCATCGTATCAGATAGGGATCCAAGATTTACTTCTCGGTTTTGGGAGAGTTTACAAGAGGCGTTAGGATCTCAGTTGAGGTTGAGTTCGGCTTATCATCCGCAGACAGATGGTCAGTCGGAGAGGACGATTCAGTCGTTGGAGGACTTGTTGAGGGTTTGTGTACTTGAGCAGGGAGGGACTTGGGATAGTCATCTTCCGTTGATAGAGTTCACGTACAACAACAGTTACCATTCGAGCATTGGAATGGCACCGTTTGAGGCTTTGTATGACCGGAGATGCAGAACTCCGTTGTGCTGGTTTGAGTCGGGTGAAAGAGTGGTCTTAGGACCGGAGATCGTTCAACAGACTACTGAGAAGGTGAGAATGATCCAAGAAAGGATGAAAGCGTCGCAGAGTCGACAAAAGAGCTATCATGACAAGCGTAGGAAGGACCTTGAGTTCCAAGAGGGAGATCATGTGTTCTTGAGAGTGACTCCCATGACGGGTGTTGGACGAGCTTTGAAATCGAAGAAGTTGACTCCGAGGTTTATTGGTCCGTATCAGATTTCAGAGAGGATTGGGCCGGTGGCGTACCGTGTTGGATTACCACCGCACTTATCGAATTTGCATGATGTTTTCCATGTATCTCAGCTGAGGAAGTATGTTCCGGATCCGTCTCATGTGATCCAAAGTGATGATGTGCAAGTTAGGGACAACCTTACGGTTGAGACCTTACCAGTGAGGATTGATGACAGAAAGACAAAGACGTTGAGAGGCAAGGAGATACCTCTTGTGAGAGTTGTTTGGGACGGAGCGACGGGTGAAAGCTTGACTTGGGAGCTAGAAAGTAAGATGCTGGAATCCTATCCAGAGTTGTTTGATCGAGGTAAATTTTCGAGGACGAAAATCCTTTAAGAGGGGGAGAGTTGTAACGCCCTCTTCATTTATTTAATTATTTTGTTAGAGAATATAGTATTTTATTATATATTATATGATTTTTGGTGATTTTGTGACGTGTTAATGATGTGTGACGTGATGATTATTTTATTGTTTAATAAAATAATATATGTGGTGTTTATATGAATATTTATAAGGAAAATATAGAGATTTGTTGGAAAAATATAATATTTTGAGAGATGGGGTTATATTTATAAATAGGAAGAGTTATGAGGATTGAGATAGAATTAGATAAGTTGGGAGGTGGTATAAAAGGAAATTAGGTTAAGGAAAGTCAGAAAGCGCGTACAGACAATTGGGAAAAAAAGAGAAAACGGTTCAAGAGGAAGAGGAAAAGCTAGGCTGCAAATTCTGCAAATTTTCCAGGTAAGGGTGAGCCTAACTCCATTAATATTGATTGTAAATCATCTGTTATTGATTGGCATAGAGTTTGAGAGGAATTGAGATGGGTTTTAAGAACTAGGGTTATGATGAATTTTGTGAATTTGATGTGAGATGGCTGTGAATTGGTGTGGAAATGTGTTACAGAACCTAGATTATCCCCTAGGACAACATTGCTGATGTATTAGAGACTTAACATGAGAGATTGGAGAGGTTTTGGTGAGAATTGGACTGAACCCGTAGTGGTTCTGAGATCGCTCGCCTGAGGCGAGTGACTACTCGCCGTGGCGAGTAAGCTTTGATCGCTCGCGAGGCGAGCAGCGTAGCTCGCCGTGGCGAGCTTGACCCTTAAACTTAGGATTTTTTGCCAAACTTTAGATGGTTTTGAGTGCCCTTATATTTATAGAGATGCCCTGTGAAGTTGGTTTGGCCAAATTAGATTTAGAGAGCTTAAAAATGAGGATTTTTGGTGAAAAATGTCAAAAAGGCTGAGAGCACCCAGGATTTCTCGCCTCTAGTTCGCCCCCAACTCGCCTTTGGCGAGTAACCCTTTGTGAGCACTCGCCTGTGGCGAGCAGATCACTCGCCGTGGCGAGTTAGTGCATTTCTAGGCTGTTGCTTCGTTTTGCGATCTGTTTCGCATGGGACTTTGAGAGTACACCTTTGGGTAGTGATAGAGATGTTTTATGACTTAAGATGCATTCTGTAATGATGAATAATGATGGTTCTCTTATGTTAATAATAATGCAATGTATTGCTTATGTTTTGATGATTTATAAGCACGATGTTAAGTGATGTTGATGATGTTATGTGCCTTTGTGTATGTGTTATGTGAGATGAACTTCTGCCATGTATTTATTATAATTGCATGTGTCAGCCTTGAGTTGTTAATGATGTTGAGAAGTTATGTTGACTTGTTAAAGTGTCGTGTCCATGCATTTGCATATTATGAGACGGTGGAGCTTTTGCTTAAAGCGACGGTGGAGCATTTGCTCAAAGCGACGGTGAAGCATATTAATGCTTATATATGGTACCACATGCATGTTGTCAAGATGTTAAGAGTTGCATTAGTTGAGTCAATTTGTTGACACTTTATGAGACGATTGTTTTGAGACGTTGATGTGTTTATTTAAGATGTCTATGATGATGTTAACCTTGTATGTTAAGTATGTGATGAGCTATGTTGTTAATCATAACTGCTTGATTTATATATTAATATTTCTGTTGTGAATCTCACCCCTTCTGCTGGAATTGCCGCCCTGTGGGCAAGTGCAGGTACCCAGTCTTAGATGCGCGGATGTGAGGAGTCTTGTGTGACGTAGGATTGCTCTGATACGTAACGGGATGGGGTCTTAATTAGAGTCTATTCCTTATGTATCATGTTTGAACTATTTAATGATTTCTAGTATTTTTGAGAAACTTATGAGATGTTTATGAGACCTTTTTGAAGGATATTTAATTTATGATTCCGCTGCTATACATTGATTATTTATGCGAAGGACAAACTAATATTATTTGGTTTAAAGAATTTGTTGTTGAGAAATGTGACACTCCTTTGTGATGATACTCTGATGTATGTTTTATTTTAATGAAACTTATAAGTCGGGAAATTGGGGTGTTACAGGACCTAGATACATGCTAATGTCTCAAGGAAAATGTAAATGACAAAAAAAATAAAATGCGGAAAATTAATTACATCAAGTCCTAAATACACACTTAAAATAATGACAATTAAAATAAATGATAAGAATTAAAATATGCATGAGATAATGAAGAGTAATAAAATGAGCATAAAATAAAACTACATAATAAATAAAAAAAAAGCTAATAAAGTAAACTAATTATAAAGGAAAAATAATGCAAGAAAATAAATTAACTAATGCAAAATAAAAACTAAATAAATAAAACAAATAAAAAAGGTACAATAAAAACTAAAAAAAACCTAGTAATTTTGCACACAAGCATGTGTGCTTAAAAAATAACAGTAAAATAAATAAATAAAACAACTAGAATTAATTAAAGAGTTTTTTTAAAGAAAAAAAAGAAAGAATTTTTAAAAGGAAAGGGCGTGTAGATATGAAAATGGGGGTGTAATAGAAACTGCATATAGGACAAAATGTAACACCCTATTTCTAATTAAACAATAAATCATGCAAAATAAATAAACACATAAGAAATAGTCGTCACGTCTACAATTAATCACCAAATAATCATGCATGAATATCTCAACAATCGAAATCTGAAGCGGCGGGAAAAATGCGCGGGCGTAAAGCTCTCGCTAAATAGTAAAGTCGCCACCGAAGTTTTATTTTTTTGAAAAGGGGAACGTCGATAAACCCCTTTGAGAACGAGAACAAGGTCAGTGCGATCAAAATTTGGGTTCGGGAATCGGTTATGCGAAGGGAAGGTATTGGCACCCATCGCATCTGTTGTATCCAACGGGAACCGTTAATTAGTTTAGCGCTTAATTAGATGTTAGTTTTATGTTTGTTTCCTTATCATTATAAAAAAATGTTTGCAAAGAATAAAAAAAAAATGATTTAAAGACCAAAAATGAGTTTTTATTAGTGTGCTTGACAAGAGTTTGATCTTGCTCCTACGTATCTCCAGGTGCGATGGAGAAATCAAAGCTACGTAGTTCTGGGGCGAGAAATGTTTTTGTGTTTTTTATTATTGTGAAAATGATTTAGTCGCGCTTGGGCGAAAAAGCTTGGTTAAACAAAGGTGGACTCGCACTTGGGCGATGGTATCCTTTTGACAAAAAAAGATTGAACGCACATGGGGGTGAAAAAAAAGATTTTACTAAAAAGGGGAGGGACTTGCACTTGGGCGATGACATCCGTTTGAGAAAAAAAGTTAAACGCTTATGGGCGTGAAAAGAGATTTTTTTTTGGTTTGTTGTTAGTTTAACAAAATAAATAGTATTATATATATATATATATATATATATATATATATATATTAGATATATATATATATATAGGACCAGAGCATTCTGGAGAAATATAAAAATAAAAAAGGTAAAATAATATTACTAGTAAATATTGGACCAGAGAACTCTGGAATAATTATTAATTAGGACCAGATTATTCTGGAGAGTAAATATGATATTGAGGGTTAGTTAGGACCAGAACACTCTGGAAATAAATAAAAAAAAGAAAATTAAATATGCATATGATAATAATAGTAATAATAGAATATAATGCGGAATAAAATAAAAATGCATGGGGATGATAATAAACATAACGTAAAAGAAATGGAATGCAAAAGAAAAATAAAAAAAACTGTACGAGAAATAAAATGTATGAAGGAAATAAAAATAAAATGCAGAGGGGTGCAGGCAGTAATATGGGGGTGTAAGAATAAAAAAAAGCTGATTGGGCCAAGAAAGAGAAGGAGGAGGTGCTGGGCCTTGGAGAAAGAAACCGAACCAGTATGGTTCAAGTGAACCAGACCGGTTCAGTGTTATTATATAAAGGGCAAGTTGTCCGGTTTTTGGTCATTTTTCCACTTCTTTCTCTCTCTTCTCTCTTTCTAGAGAGAGGGCAGAGCTTCTCTCTCTAGAATTCTGTTCACCGTCGCCGCTCCCTTCTCCGGTGAGCTGGCCGTTTCCGGCGCGGTGGCTGGCGAGCCATCGCGGCTGCGCCGCCGCGCCGGACGCGAAACAATCCCTTCTTCTTATTTTTTTCTTCCTTTCTCTTCTACTCCCTCTCCTCTTTCTGATTCTCCACTCAAAATTTTCAATTGGCCAACACAATTCTCTAGATCTAAAATAAAAGAAAAACTACCTTTTGAGGGTAAAAGGGGCCGGTTTTGGATCGTTTTTATTATTGTAATTTCGCGTGCTGGTATTTTGTCCGACGGGGGGATCGCGGTTCTGTTGTGTGTTGATCGGACAGTCAATGACGGTTTTGTTGTGAATGTGTGCGTGAGTTTGGGCCGGTGGTGTATCAGCTGTGTTGATTTTTTGCTTGGTGAAAGTGGGTGTAAAAAAAAATGGTCAGTTTTGTTTCGTGTGTTTGTTGGGAATCGCTTCTGTGTTTGTGTTTTTGCAGGTTCTTGCCGTAAAAATCCGTTGTTTTGTCGTCAAATTTCCCCCTTTTTTCATGTGTGTTGTGTGCTGTTTTATAGGTCGGGGTTGAGACATGAAGTCTGCCAAAATAGGGACAAAACTGCCTTGGTTTGGGATTGAGGGGACATTACAGCCTGTTTTGAGCTTTCATTGGATATTATCGGACAAAATTTTAATATATTTTTGGACCTTAAAATAAAATAAAAAGACTAAATAAAAATAAAAGTGAGATAAAATAAAGATTAAAAAATGAATTTGAGGTTAATTAACAAGGATTAAAAATAAAAGATAGAAATTAAAAATTAAATAAATAAATAAAAAGTGAAAATTGAGAGAAGAGGGCCCGACTCGAAACCAAATATGAGGTATTTTAAAATACCTCTCTGCCGAATTTTTTACTGAAAATGGCCGAGATTGGCCGAGGTTAAAAGGCACGTGTCGGTGGTATCTTGGATCAAAAATTCGGACAAAATTGGGGTACTACAGCTGTCCCTATTTAATTAGGTTTTACTAGAAAATATGAATAACGATTGTTTTCATATTATCATTGTAAAAGATAACTAAATATAAGGATCCGAATTTTGTCCTTCAAGATAATAGGAAAACTGACAAAGTAGTAATGAATACAAAGACTTGTGAATGACCGTCCCCCGACGGGGCTGGTTCTTAGATTGACATGAATGTAAATGATTGATTCCAAACGAATCCTCCACTGAGGGAAGGTTGATCACATCCAGCCGCTTGCACTAGAGGTAGATCTCTAAGGCTAAAGGTGATCTTATTCAGCCGCTTTCACTGAAGGTCGATCCCTAAGGAAGAAGATGATCTTATTCAGCCGCTTACACTGAAGGTCAGTCGGGGAAAAGTGATAGGAGGGAGGTGATCTTATTCAGCCGCTTACACTAAAGGTCGATCTCTGAGGAAGATGATGATCTTATCCAGTCGCTTGCACTGAAGGTCAATCAGAAAAAGGTGATCTTATTCAGCCGCTTGTACTGAAGGTCAATTAGAAAAAGGTGATCTTATTCAGCCGCTTGTACTGAAGGTCAATCAGAAAAAGGTGATTTTATTCAGCCGCTTACACTGAAGGTCAATCAGAACAGGTGATCTTATTCAGCCGCTTGCACTGAAGGTCGATCCCTGAGGAGGAAGATGATCTTATTCAGCCGCTTACACTGAAGGTCAATTGGAAAAAGGTGATCTTATTCAGCCGTTTGCACTGAAGGTCGATCCCTGAGGAGAAATGTGATCTTATTCAGCCACTTACGCTGAAGGTCGATACCTAGGCAAGAAGGTGATCTTATTCAGCCGCCTGCACTGAAGGTCGATTCACTAGGAAAAGGGATGTTTGACCGATTACCACTAAGTGGGCCTTGGTGAAACGACAAAGATATGATGTGATGTGATATAATCGTCACCAATCTGATGTTGGTGGAATGATAATGATATGATGTGATATGATCGTCACCTAATCTGATGTTGGTGAAACGATATGATGTGATTGGGTGGACTCACTGGGGGATTTTTCACCGGGAAACTTTAGTGGATATGAGTAAGTCCCCTAGGTATTGGGATAGTTTGGGAAGAGATTCACTTGGGGGTTTTTTTTCAACAAAAACTTACTTGGGAAGTTCTTGAATAAAGTTCACTTGGGAACAATGGGATTACCAACTAATGAATGTTTGATTGAGGTTCACTGGGGAACACAGGTAACTCACTAGGGAGTGTAATGAACCTTACTGATGGAGGAATTTCAGAGGGGAAGAATATGATACAATATGAGATGCATGCTAATGAATGTTTATAATATGATGCATGTATTATGCTGACTCTTGGGACAAGCTAATGACATGTTAGGCTTCAATTGTGATTGGGTGCCGAGCATGATCGGGCTTTGGGAATTTTATGGGGTAAAAATGGTTAATGGTGCATTATTTAAGGGTTTCTGGTCCTTCGGCAATCGCAACACCAAGCGCTCTTGAAGCTTCAAATGGATGGCTGCTGACAGAGCTTTCAACATCTTGTGCTTGCATGGGCGGTTTGTATATTGTGTAGCTATTGATTCTGCTACATAAGAGAAATCACTCGCTGTTGCTCTGAGGAATTTGCGAGACACAACATCTAACTGGAATCGTTGATTTCCTTCAGATATTTTTTTTTAAATCAAAGTTATCATGGTTCAAAAACTTGATGTTATTACTTTTATTTCAAAATTGTATCATCAAAAATAAATAGCATTTATTGGGGATGAGAGGCAAAAACAAAAATAAAAAAATGACAGAAATAGCTAGAGAGATGCATTTTATTGATGGTCAAACATGACTTAGTACATCAAATGGTAGCACATTAAAGGTGTAACTTCACAAAAATGAATAAAAATGGCAATAGGGAAAACATTGGAAGTTCCCATTGAGTCATGACAACCGCTGCTTTCTTAATAACCCTAAACCCTCAATAATCTGCTTCTAGGGATAACACATGAATTGGCTCTTCAGTTGATGTTAGGAGCAGATTGTTCGGATGTAGTTACCAGCCTTTTTTCTGTTCCCCAACTTTTGCCTAAATCGCCTTTTCAGGTTTTCGACTTAGCGGGTTTTTTTGTTTTTTATATCCCTAACTTTTGCCTGGACCACCCTTTCGAGTTTTCGGTCCAACATGATGCCCCTTTTTGCCAAAGTTGCCCTTTCGGGTTTTCAACTTAGCGGGCGTTCTTTTGTTATTAGGCATAATATTTCTTGACTGCATCGGAATTCACAGGACGTGGAAAATCCTCGCCATCCATTGTTGTGAGTATCAAGGCTCCTCCGGAGAAGGTTTTCTTCACTACATAAGGGCCTTCATAGTTTGGGGTCCACTTCCCACATGAATCCTTGTGTATGGGTAAGATCTTTTTGAGCACTAGGTCACCTTCTTGGAACTCTCGAGGATGGACCTTCTTGTCGAATGTCTTCTTGAGTCTGCTTTGATATAACTGACCATGGCACAATGCTATCAACCGCTTCTCATCGATGAGATTTAGTTGATCAAACTTCGCTTGGACCCATTCTGCCTCTTCCAGTTTGGTCTCCATCAAGACTCTCATTGAGGGGATTTCCACTTCAATGGGGAGGACTGGCTCCATGCCGTATACCAGAGAGAACGGGGTTGCCCCTGTCGAGGTACGGACCGAAGTCTTATACCCATGTAAGGCAAAGGGGAGCATTTCATGCCAATATTTATATGTTTTCACCATCTTTTGAACGATTTTCTTGATGTTCTTGTTTGCTGCTTCTACGGCTCCGTTCATCTTTGGCCGGTATGGTGAAGAGTTATGGTGTTCGATTTTGTAACTTTCACACAACTCTTTCATCATTTTGTTGTTCAAGTTGGTGCCATTGTCAGTGATGATCTTGTTGGGGAGTCCGTAGCGACATATTATCTCCTTTTTGATGAACCGGACTACCACTTGCTTTGTCACATTGGCATATGAAATAGCTTCAACCCATTTGGTGAAGTAGTCGATGGCAACTAGGATGAATCGGTGTCCATTTGAAGCTCGATGTTCAATGGGTCCAATCATGTCGATGCCCCACATAGAGAACGGTCAAGGCGATGCCATCACATTCAAGGGAGTTGGTGGAACGTGCACCTTATCAGCGTAGATTTGGCACTTGTGGCACTTCCTTGCGTAACTGAAACAATCGGATTCCATGGTCATCCAATAGTACCCAGCCCTTAGGATTTTTCTAGCCATTGCATGTCCATTGGCATGAGTACCAAAGGACCCTTCGTGGATTTCCTTGATGAGCAAGTCTGCCTCATGTTTGTCCACACATCTGAGAAGAACCATGTCGTGGTTTCTTTTGTATAACACATCACCATTCAGAAAGAATTTAGTTGCGAGCCGCCTCAAGGTCTTCTTATCCCTATTTGAGATGTTTGCAGGGTATTCTTGATTTTCGAGGTAGACCTTGATGTCATGGTACCATGGCTTGCCATCGGATGCCTCTTCAATTGATAAACAGAATGCTGGCTCGTCCCTGCGCTCCACTTTTATAAGTGGCGCTTCATTGTGAAACTTCACTTTATACATTGATGATAACGTAGCTAGAGCATCTGCCACTTGATTCTCTTCTCTAGGGATATGATGGAAGGTGATTTCGTCAAAGTATTTCATTAGCTTCAAGACATGATCACGATACGGGGTTAGCTTAGGATGACGAGTTTCCCATTCTCCTTTTATTTGGTAAATGACTAGGGCTGAATCTCCATACACTTCCAAGATCTTGATTCTATAGTCGATGGCAACCTCAAGGCCCAGAATACATGCTTCATATTCCGCCATATTATTTGTGCAGTCAAAACATAACCTTGTTGTAAAGGGGATATAACCATCCTTTGGAGAGATCAGAACGGCTCCAACCCCATGCCCCATGGCATTAGATGCACCATCGAATGCAAGCATCCATCTAGCTGCTGGCTCGGGTCCTTCATCATCTCCTATAACTTCATCGTCTTTTACGACCATAATATCCTCATCTGGGAAGTCAAAGTGTATGGGCTGATAGTCCTCCACTGGTTGATGAGCCAAGTGATCTGCTAGTACACTTCCTTTGATAGCTTTTTGAGTTACATGCATGATATCATACTCGGATAACAACATTTGCCAACGGGCAATCCTTCCAGTTAGAGCGGGTTTCTCAAAGATGTATTTGATAGGATCCATCTTTGATACCAGCCATGTTGTGTGACAAATCATGTACTATCTCAAACGGCGGGCAGCCCATGCCAAGGCGTGATAAGTTCTTTCTAGAACGGTGTACCTTGTTTCAACATCAGTGAACTTTTTGCTCAAGAAATATATCGCATGCTCCTTTCTACCAGTTTCATCATGCTGCTCCAGCACACACCCCATGGATTCATCCAATACTGTTAAGTACATAATGAGAGGTCTTCCAGGAACGGGAGGTATCAAGATGGGTGGTTCTTGCAAGTATTGTTTGATCTTCTCAAATGCCTTTTGGCAATTCTCATTCCATATGATGGCTTGATCCTTGCGTAGCAATTTGAATATTGGTTCACAAGTAGCGGTGAGATGAGAAATGAATCTAGAGATATAATTCAATCTCCCTAGAAAACCACGGACTTCTTTTTCTGTACGAGGAGCTGGCATATCTTGGATTGCACGTACCTTGTAAGGGTCAACCTCAATTCCTCGTTGACTAACGATGAAACTAAGTAACTTCCCGGATCTGACACCAAAGGTGCACTTAGCTGGATTGAGTCGCAATCTGTATTTCCTTAGACGTACAAATAGCTTTTTCAAGTGAAGAATGTGGTCTTCTTCAGTCTCAGACTTAGCGATCATGTCATCCACATAGACCTCTATTTCTTTGTGCATCATGTCATGGAAGAGAGCCACCATTGCCCTTTGATAGGTTTCCCATGGGGTGATGAAGGTAGTTTTCTCCATGTCTTATGGAGCCATCTTGATTTGATTATAGCCGGAAAAACCATCCATGAATGAGAAAATCAAGAATCGGGTTGTATTGTCTACCAACACGTCAATGTGAGGTAATGGGAAGTCATCCTTGGGACTTGCTTTGTTCAAATCTCGGTAGTCGACACACATTCGCACTTTACCATCTTTCTTTGGCACTAGCACTATGTTAGCAACCCACTGTGGATACTTTGACACGGCTAGGAATCCTGCATCAAATTCTCAACTTCTGTTTTACCGGTGGACATTCTGGCTGAAGCGGCAGCTTGTGCTCAACTATCGTGGTATCCAATCCTGGCATATCTTGGTATGACCATACGAATACATCTACATATTCCCTCAAGAGTTCGACCAACTTCTCACGCACTTCTGCCTTCAAAGACAATCCAATCTTGACCTCTCTTCTGTCATGTTCAGTTCCCAAGTTGATTATCTCCACAGGCTCTTGACTCGGTTGTATCTCTTTAGACTCTTGCTCTAACAATCTTGCCAACTCATCAGGAAGCTCACAATCGCTTTCACAATCCTCTTCAGCTTGGTTGATGGGGAGCTCAAGGTTATGCAGGATTGTAGTCGTATCATGTTCAATGAGTTTATTCAGGGATCTGCATGTTTTTTTTTATGACGATTTTTAGAAGGGTGGACAAAACAAAAATAAACAAAAGAAAGGAAAAGATTGCCATTTTGTAAAAAATAAATGCATAAATGAAGGAATAGAGAGTAATGGAAAACAAAGCTTTTTATTGATGATGATTCAACATCTGAAGTAAAAGGGTGCCCTACAAAGTTATCCTTATGCTTTGGGCAGAGCAAAAGAGTTTGGAAAACATGATAAAAATTACTTTGAAAAAGAAAATATCTCTGGGATTTCCACGGCATTCCAGTTGTTGAGGCTTGCATTTGGAGAGCACTGGTAGATCAAACAAGGTATCTCCTTATCCTCTGGAACATCTTCAATGGCAGCTACTTGATCTTCATTAGCAAAACCCACACTACGGAAATTTTCTTGAATGTTAGCCATGGGTATTTTACAACATCATTCTTTTCCCTGGATGGTTTGTACCCCACTCCATGCTTGTCTCTTTTCATAGGCATATCCCACAACTGTTCACAACCTTCGGAGCCTCCTCCTTTAGCAAATAACTTACCGTCATTCCACAAAGGAGCAGGGAATTTAGGTTTCCCAACACAAGTTTTATCATACACTGCCACAACGTTGGCGACCTCTAAAGCTTGGAAAGCAGTTTCCAGGGATCCTTCATTTTCTTCCACATATTGGAAGGAGGATAAATGACTTACAAAGATATCTTCTTCGCCAGCAACGATGATCAATTTATCTCCCACCACAAACTTTAGTTTTTGGTGTAAGGTAGATGTCACAGCACCGGCCGCATGGATCCATGGGCGTCCCAACAGGCAACTATAGGCTAGGTTGATATCCATCACTTGGAAAGTGATATCAAAAGTGTGCGGGCCTATTTGGATTGGAAGGCATACCTCTCCAATGACAGATCTTCTAGACCCGTCGAAAGCCTTCACAATTAAAGAGCTGGGCCTCATATGAACTCCATCAATAGACATCTTGTTGAGAGTGGACTTTGGCAGCACATTCAAGGATGAACCAGTATCAACTAACACTTTTGCAAGGACAATGTTATGACACATTGTAGATATGTGTAATGCCTTATTGTGGGCTTTCCCCTCTGTGGGTAAGTCTTCATCATTATAGCTTAGAGAACTACTAGTAGTGATATTGGCAACTATCCCATCAAAATGGTCTACCGTAACATCCTGACTTACATGCGCCTGATTCAACACTTTCAACAATGCCTTCCTATGCGCCTCAGAGTTTAGTAGTAGCAAAAGGATGGATATCTTGGAAGGAGTTTGGTTTAGTTGCTCAACTATTTTGTATTCACTCCTCTTGATGATTTTTAGGAACTCATCATCCTCCTTTGATGCGGACTGATCACCGAATTCTTGCCCCTTGTCTTGACTGGGAGCTTCTTTCCTTTTCTGAGCTTCTATTGCTGCCTCATTGCTTTCTCTTCTAAGTTGATTGGGAACAAAGATTCGACCACTTCGAGTCATTCCAATTCCTTCGGAAATATGAGTAACACCATTCATCGCCTTCATAGGTTCGTCCTTAACCTTTTCTTCTAGTTCATGGACAAAGGCGGTTGCATCATAATTCCAAGGTACTGCTTTGGAGCTTTTGTAAGGAAATGGTGATGGAACACAAATGACAACAGACTGCCTCTGGTTCATCAATGAATTAACGTCTCTTTTTTCATAAAGGATCTCGACAGGTTTCGGGGCTTTTGTGTTGTTTTCAAAATGCGGTTCAATAACTAAGACATCTGCCATCTTCCTTGCTCGACTGATTTGCAATATGCCTTGACTCATCAATTCTTGCACTTGCTCTTTGACCAACTGACAACCTTCGGGGCTCATGGCATATTTTTTGCAATTGTCATGAGTTCCTTTGATCAAACCACATTTGGCTAGCTTGGTATGGACCATCAACAAAGGAGTTCTTACTTCTTCAACTCTTTTAATCTCGTCAAAGTCTTCACTTTCCTCCACAGCATTGACGCTTGGCCCATTATAACCCGGCAAAGGATTGTTCTTCACATTGGACACATTCTCTTTGAAGGACAGGCTCTTGTTCTCAACTAACTTTTGTACCGTCTCTTTAAGTGCTCTACAATCTTCACTGGAATGACCAATTGCTCCAGAATGAAACTCACATTTAGCATTTGGATTATACCAATGTGGATATGGAGGTTCCAAAGGTCTAACATTTCGAGGCACTACTAAAGAATTCTTTATCAAGAGTGGCCAAAGCTGGCTGTACGGGATAGGGATCGGGTCGATCTGACTTGGTCGCTGACTATTAGGAGGTTGATATTGATTCTTACCTGAGCTTTGACCCCAATGATTTGGACGAGCAGGCTGATACTGAGGCTTTTGAGGTGATTGTTGTTGATATTGCACAGGTGCTGCTGTGGCAACATAATATTGATCTTGGTATGGCACTTGAAGAATAGAGGAATGATAGGCATTTGCAGGTGGATAATAGGAATTTCGAGGATCAGCCATTACAACATTGTTTTCTCCTTCCTTCTTTTTCGGAAAAGAGGTCGAAAATTTCCTTGTAGCACCTTGACCACTTTGAGCATTCAGGATCTTTCCATTCTTTAAATCTACTTCCCCCATTTCCCCAATAATGACAAGCTCGGAGAAACTAGATGAGGCACTTCCTATCACCTTTTCATAGTATGGAGCTTGTAGGGTGCTTATGAAAATTCGTACAAGCTCTCTTTCGGACAACGGCGGTTCAACTTGCGATGCTAATTCTCTCCACCGCTGTGCATATTCCTTGAATGTTTCTGTTCCCCTTTTGGTTAAATCCTGCAGTTGCATCCTATCCGGCGCCATACCCATGTTGTATTTGTACTGTTTGACAAAGACTTCAACAAAGTCTCTCCAAGTTCGGATCTGAGTCTTCTCGAGATGCATATACCAGTTCAAAGAAGCTCCGCTGAGACTATCTTGGAAGAAATGGATGAGGAGCTTATCATCTTGAGACGCTACACCCATCTTTCTGCAATACATAATCAAGTGATTGCGAGGACAAGTCAAACCTTTGTATTTTTTAAAATCCGGTATTTTGAATTTTGGGGGAATCACCACATTTGAGACCAAACACATATCAAGCGCATCAAACCCGAACTCATTATTTCCTTCCATTCCTTCGACCCGTTCTTCTAAAGCGAGAATTTTCCCTTTAGATTCTTCATTTTTAACCACTACAGGTGGTCGTCCATCTAAAGAAGGCTCAGTGTGCTCCCTATGAGGGCCTGACGGGTTGGAAGAATGATACACCAACAATGGATTTTCTATTGTACCTTGAGGTATTGGAAATCCTGGGGTAATATCGACATTCTCTCGCATCACATGAGTTCCATTTGGACGAGGCACTGATGCTTGAGCAGGACGAGGCTGAGACGGACCACTTTCAGTAGGGTCTTCCAACTGTGGAAGCGTGTAGCCTGGAGGAAGACCAAATGGAGGCCAACCAACAACTGCTGCAGAAGTTGGTTGTGGCTCGGGGATAACATTCTCTACTACTAGAGGATGCAGGTTCTGTTCTTTGTTTGCATGTTCTTGGAGAATATCCATCAGGCGATCCAACTTCCTGTTCAGCAGGTTGATGTCTTCTCTCATGACTTCTTGGTTTTGTTCAATCTCTTCCATGATCCTTCGCGCGTTGCTTCGAGTGTAATGTGAATGCCGATGAATCAGTTTGGTTTTTGTTTAGGAATTCCTGGTAATAATAAAGGGAATGAGTTTTGGGTATGAAAACGAATGTATGCATGTTATGTATGATGTTAATGCAAATGCATGAAAACGTTTTTTCTTTTGTGATTAGCTTTAGGGAACTGCGAGGCTTTTGGTGTTACAACAAGTATCTACCAATTGTAAAGGCATTGAAACAAAGAGCAACATAAGTAAACGAAAAGCAAAAAAGTTTTTTTTTCTTAGTAATCAAAGAGTCATACAAACAGGCAAGTTACAAACTTTTTAGATTGCCTCAATCTTCTCCCTAAAGTGTCTTATAATAGTTTTACAGAATTCAACAAAAGCAATGACGTCGGAAGGAGTGTTGAAGGGATGCATTGCTGCATCGGCTGCTTCCAACTCCATAGGGATGGTTTCAATCACGTCATTGGCCAATTTTGCTAGTCTTGAGAACATATTCTTCCAATGTACACCCTCGTCACGGAGTATCCGAAAAAGAGTTCTGTTTTCAACCAAGTTAACCAAGTTAATATATCGATGCTCCCACCTTTCATTTTTTCTTTTGAGGTCTTCACAAGCTTCTCCTTGTCGGTCAGTGAACTTATGGAAGTCTTCCAGATTCTCTTGTTCCCTTTTCAACTCAAGTTGACTCCTTACGAGTGCTCTTTCCAATGCTTCCTTTTGTAGTCTCTCACTCAACACATATCTGTCATACTCATTTGCCATGCTGTTGAGCTGTTGTTTTGCATCTTCGAGATCTTCCTTTAGCTTTCTTCCCTCAACTTGGGATTCTTTCCATAACTTTCTCAACTGGTGGGCTCTATCTAAGAGTTCATCCCGCTCTTTGTTTTTATGCTTGAGTTGAGAATTTGCTCCTCCCAAACAATCTTGCACCCTGCATTTTTCGTCCTCTTAAAGCCTTAACCTTTTGTTGCTACTCTCGATGATCTCGTCTTTTCGGAGTCCTTCCATTTTTAGCTTGCAGTTTTCTTGAGTAGCTTTGAGTAGAGTAGCTTGCATCTCCTCTTTTGCTTTGTTGAGTTGTGCAATGGTTGCTTTGAGATCATTTGCTTCCTCTATTGATATAGGAATAGGCTCGGGGGACCTAGGCAGAATAGGAGTTTTGACAATGAAAGGTAGTTTCACCTCTTGGACTCTTTCTTTGACCCATGGTCGATAAGTTTCTTTGTTGGTGCCAGCCTTGCGTTTACAACCAATTCCCTTTTTGTTAATGTTTCCCCAAGCTCGAATAATCTTTTGTAACATCATAGGGTCTTTGGTACCCATGTCATGTAACACTAGACATTCCAAGGATTTCTCTTCGGGCTTCTCCCACATAGGACGCCCCAACTGTCTTAGAGCCAACATTGGATTATAGTTTATGCATGCATTGGATCCTATGAGTGGCACATTTGGGAATTCCCCACAGCTAATGATGATTTCTTTGATGTCGAGCTTCATTGGATACCAACATATCACATTTTCGGTAAGGGATGCCAAAAATTGAGACCATTCATCCTTATTCATCTTGTTCATTTGTGATTGGTCCTTGCTCATGTGAGATATAAACCAACGATAGAGTAAAGGCAAACAACAAACAATATTGCCACGTTGCTTCTCGTGGCGCATGTGAAGAGTGTAGTACACATTGGCCAAGAGTGCTGGAACTGGATCTTTGTCTTTCGTAAGGACAACCCAAAAGACACTGATTGCAGCAAAATCAACAAAGTTTTCGGTTGATGGAAACATTACCAAACCAAAAATAAGGAGGGCTGGCACGTTGTTGAAGGACTTCATATCTCGAGACGCGGCGAACTCACGAGCCTTGCTCTCTAGATAACTTCGGAGGAAACCAGGAGAATTCCCTCTAGTCCTCACATTACTGGCCAATCCGGACACTTCGATGTTCAGAGCTTTAGCCAAATCTTCAACTTTTGGTGGGTGGCCGATTTCCACATATGGACCAATACCTTTCGAAGGAATGCCCACAATCCTTTCGAACTCTTCAAGTGTGGGTGCTAGTTGGAAGTCTTGGAATAGGAAACTTCTCATCGAGGGATCATAAAACTGTGCTAACGCTGTGATAGCATCCCTGGACATTGGTGAACAAGAGGTCAAGGATTTCACCATATTTGAAGACAAAAGCATTCTTTGGGATTGTTGTTAATTTGACGCTCAAATCTCTAAGACTTTCCAAATTTGGGAGCTCGACTTTAAATGACAAAGTTCTTCTTTTCTCGGAGCCCATGTTCAATTTTTTAGCCACTTGCAACATAATTTTAGCCTTTGCAATTCCCTGAAGCAAACTTGTATGTTAAAAAAAAAATGATTTTATGCATGAGGATGCAATGCATGTATGTATTGTGTGGGTATGGATGATTGGGAAACAAATATTTAAGGGAAGGCTCCCTATGGGGGCATAGTATTATGTGCTTTCTATATCGAGGTTCTCACCAAGGATAGTTCTAAGGTTTTTTGAGTTAGGAGTACCTAGAGTTATGGAGGCATCTCAGAATTTTGTCATAATAACGGGTTGACCATTATACGACAACCTTTCACGAGTGCGTCTCTTCTAGGCGAGGTTTGTACTAACCAAACGAGATGTCTACCTCGAAAGCCAATACAAACATCAAAGTTTGAAGAGGTTCTAAAAAGAAGGTCCTTAGAGTTATGGGTCCAATTCGGAATTTCACCATAATAACGGGTTAACCATTATATGGATGACCTTTCACGAAAAGACCAACTCTAAGCGGGGTCTTCATATTGACTAAACGAGATGTCTATCTCGAAAGCCAATACTACGCAACCGCCATCCTAAACCTAGGTTTTTTCAAGCTCGGGTGTAGAGCTCCACTCAAAAGTGTTTTGAATAGCACATCCCCGATACAATATCACAATAATATAAAGGCAAAAACAAATAAATAAAAATAACATAAATTAGTAAATAAAGCAAATAAGATCAAGGATAAACAAACATGAAAAACAAATGAACTAACACTAAAAGCTAAACTAACTAACTAGGTTTGATTCACTACTTTCTTCCTAGTGAAGTCGCCAGCTGAAGCGGCGGGAAAAATGCACGGGCGTAAAGCTCTCGCTAAATAGTAAAGTCGCCACCGAAGTTTTATTTTTTTGAAAAGGGGAACGTCGATAAACCCCTTTGAGAACGAGAACAAGGTCAGTGCGACCAAAATTCGAGTTCGGGAATCGGTTATGCAAAGGGAAGGTATTAGCACCCATCGCATCCATTGTATCCAACGGGAACCGTTAATTAGTTTAACGCTTAATTAGATGTTAGTTTTATGTTTGTTTCCTTATCATTATAAAAAAATGTTTGCAAAGAATAAAAAAAAATGATTTAAAGACCAAAAATGAGTTTTTATTAGTGTGCTTGACAAGAGTTTGATCTTGCTCCTACGTATCTCCAGGTGCGATGGAGAAATCAAATCTACGTAGTTCTGGGGCGAGAAATGTTTTTGTGTTTTTTATTATTGTGAAAATGATTTAGTCGCGCTTGGGCGAAAAAGCTTGGTTAAAAAAAGGTGGACTCGCACTTGGGCGATGGTATCCTTTTGACAAAAAAAGATTGAACGCACATGGGCGTGAAAAAAAAATTTACTAAAAAGGGGAGGGACTCGCACTTGGGCGATGACATCCGTTTGAGAAAAAAAGTTAAACGCTCATGGGCGTGAAAAGAGACTTTTTTTTTGGTTTGTTGTTAGTTTAACAAAATAAATAGTATTATATATATATATATATATATATATATATATATATATATATATATATATAATATGTACAGGACCAGAGCATTCTGGAGAAATATAAAAAAAAAAGGTAGAATAATATTACTATTAAATATTGGACCAGAGAACTCTGGAATAATTATTAATTAGGACCAGATTATTCTGGAGAGTAAATATGATATTGATGGTTAGTTAGGACCAGAACACTCTGGAAATAAATAAAAAAAAAAGAAAATTAAATATGCATATGATAATAATAGTAATAATAGAATATAATGCGGAGTAAAATAAAAATGCATGGGGATGATAATAAACATAACGTAAAAGAAATGGAATGCAAAAGAAAAATAAAAAAAAACTGTACGAGAAATAAAATGTATGAAGGAAATAAAAATAAAATGCAGAGGGGTGCAGGCAGTAATATGGGGGTGTGTCGTACCCTCATTTTGGACCTAAAAATACTCGCTCAAGTTTCTTTTCAATCCCTAATACTTTTTCAATTTACTGTGTATTGCTCTGCAATTTACCACTGTGCTTCAGCTGCATACGTTATTGTTTCTGGCATTTAATTTTTACATAAAATCATACAAAAGGGTATTGTGGTCATTTCCTACAAAGGAACCCATTTTAGTCCTTGCAATTTGTCCCTGAGTCTTTTTAATCTGTCTGCATGAATCATTGATCAAATTTTGTACAAAATCGTCTTGGTTCTGCATCTGAGTCAGTTTGAGTCGTTTTTGTCCCCAGGGGCATTTTAGTCTTTTCACATTGTTCAAATTTTGGGCAGAGAGGTATTTTAGAATACCTCATTTTGGTAGTTTGTTCGTTTTAGTCCATTTTGTCGTTTTTAAATGTTTCACTTTACGTTGTTTTCAAATTTACTTTTTTTTTCCAATTTTATTTCACTTTTTGCAGTTTAGTCCAAACTTTGTTTTAAATTACAAAAGTGTCCAAATTCTATTTCCGAAACAGTCCAAATACCTTTTTAATTTTCAAGTCAGTCCAATTTTCTCTTTAACTCAAAACGGTCCAAATTTTTAATTGCATTCCAGTCCCTTTAGTTTCATTAATTGCATATTGGTCCTTGAGTTCATTTTTTACAGTTTCGTCCACAAGTGCCACGCAAGCTGTCCATGTCCACATGTCACAAGCTCATTGGATCAGGTACACACATGGCAGCTTATAAATAGGGTACAGTTTCAGAATCATCAAATTCAAGAGCCACATCATCACAAACAGAAGAGAAATTTCTCTCTCTTTTCAGTTAGATCAAAATTCACAAATCCAGAAAAAGTTCAAGAACATTCAAACCCTAACCGTTTTTCCAGAATTGAAATTCAACACAGAAGCTACAAAATTCGCGAAGTTCTCAGGGATTCATACCGAATCATCATCACCGAACCTCTTTCCACCGCAATTCGAGTGCGAGTTCGCCGCCGTTGACGGCAAACTACGAGCACGATCACGTTGGAACCGCATTCAGAGAAGAGAAGAAGAAGAAAAACGAAGAATTCAAGGATTCCGAACTGTTCAAGAAGGAGAAGAAGCAATTACCAGTTTATTTCCGGATTTCAAAGAGAATCAACACAAAACAGAATCAATTCAAGGATTTCCGAAGAATCAAGTCAAAGTTCTGGATAAAGCCAGGTAAAATCACAAACTTACCCCTTTGTTTCGTTCAAAAACCACAACGAGTTCCAAAACAATGTAGAACAGTGCGAATCCGTGAAGTTTTGGTTCAGAACCGTAAACCCTAACCTTTTCCGAATTTTTTTTCAAGATTCCAAGGTTTACAACGTTGATTCATCGTTGTAAACCAACGAATCGACAGATAAAAACATATAGAAAGAAGATTTGAACCAAAAACTGAACCAAAACCGTACGGAATCCGCGAAAGAAAACTCAAGATCTACATTGTTTCAGTCAATGCATGTGGATTCCAGTAACAGATTCGTGTTTAGGATGATAAGACGAAGCTTTTGAGCCATAAATCATGTGTTTCTGGGTAGGATTGAGCAAGGTTAGGGTTAGGGTTTCAAAGAACCAAACGGCGGAGAAGAGAGGTAGAGAGAGAAAGGTTGGAAGGAAATGAGGAGAACCGGTTCAGGATCCTTTTATGTAGGCTAGTAGACCGGGTCGGTTCAAACCCGACCCATCCTTGCGTGTTGTGGACCGTTGGATCTTGATCCTAATGGATCCGGATCCATCCAACGCCCCTGATGCGTTCTGGAGATCCGGATCCTCTTACCGTGTGGGTTTGGGCCGGGTACCATTGGGCTTCTGTGTCCTTCCCTTCAGTTTCTTGTTTTTTGCTGTATGCACCCCTTGTTTTGCTATCTGAACCCCCGTGCGTTTTAATTTTCTTACAAAAAACTCCTAAAAATTTACTATGTGTTTTGGTATGTTTATGACTGTTTTTGTGATATTTTACATGTTGAAAATTGATAAAAAATGATGGGGGTAAATTTCCTTTTATTGGTATGTTTTGTTGCTTTTTTTTATGGATTTCTTTGTGTGATTTTTAGTTCAAATTCGCGTCATATGATTTTAGTGTTTGGCTTTGATCCCATGGTGATTTACCCTTGTTCTCATAATAGCTCATTGGATTGTGTTGAGTTTGATGCTTTTGTAATATTTTCAACTTTGTTAAAACTTGAATTTTGTGATATTTTGCAATTTTGTTAAATTTGATTCTTGATACCAATTTTGTGATATTTCTCATTTTTGTTAAATTTGATTCTTGATACCATTTGTGTGATATTTTGTAATTAGGTTTAGTTTGATTCTTGATACCAACTGTGTGATATTTTGCAATTATGTTTAGTTTGATTCTTGATACAATTGTGTGATATTTCGCAATTATGTTTAGTTTGATTCTTGATACCAATTTTATGATGTTTTGCAATTTTGTTTAGTTAATATTTTGATGCCAATTTTGTGATATTTTGCAATTTTGTTTAGTGTGATTTTATGCCCATTTTGCGATAGTTTACCATTTTGTTTAGGATTAGTATTTCATTATTATTTTCTCTTCTTTTACTAACCTCTTTACTCTATGTTTCATGCATACTAAGCATCTCATCTCATTCCCATTTCTTCCTTTAACCCTTTCATGGAACGTTCAACTAATTCTCATGCAATGTTTAGGTAGTTTACTTTTCTTTAATTTCATGCAAGATCATAGAATGTAAAATAGGACCCGATGTAAAGGACTATGGACTATAATGATGTACACCGACACACGCACCGACACGCACACACGTGGTATGTTTACCGCTAGGTGTATGTTTAGGAAGCGCGACACCTAGGAAAAACTCATGCTTTCTTTCTCAAAAACTAACTCTTCACTCAAATATTTTCACAATAATGTTGGAGTCAAAACTCCATAATTTTCCTTTATTTTCTTAAGTCAAAATGAACACTAATTCTCAACTTTAACCTTTTTTGTAAATAATGGACTAACCTCACTTGTTTCCAAACCTCATGCCTTTACGGCCTCTCATCTTTTTCTTCAAAACCTTTTTTTTCAAAATTAAAATTGAACCAACCCACAAAAAAAAAATATATTTTGGAAGAGAACTACATGGAATTTTGATCCCTTAAAAGGGTATGTAGGCAAGAGACTCAAAATCTCTCCAAGTCCAATAAAAACAACATCCAAAATCTTCTTTCTCTCATTCTTAAAATCAACCCCTCTTTTTCACAAATAGCAATAAAGGCAAAGCGTGTACATAAGACTAGTAAAATGGTTCCTATAGGATACTATAGTCATTGTGGGTGCCTAACACCTTCCCGTAGTGAAATCAGCCCCGAACTTAGAATTTCTAAGGTTTTCTCTCGATTTTACCTTTCCCCAAAAAAATAGAGACATCAATGATTGAAAGGTTCAAATCTAATCAATGATTTGACACCCGAAAATCGCGATGACAGAAATGGCGACTTCACTGGGGAATTTTTTTAGGGCTACGCCTAGTTTTACATGCTTTATGTTTATGCTTTGCTTTATTGTTACATGTAAAATTTTCTTGTGTACGTGTGGGGTGAGAATATCAAAAGCCCTATACCCGGGCTGAGTGAACCTAAGATTAGGAAGAGATATAATCGACAATCCATTCCGGGGGTTGCCTCGTGCATTGGATTACGCGATCAATCTCACATAGCTGAGGCATTTTGGAGGTGATGTTGTCGGCGTGTGTTGTCATGCTTAGGCACTTTACTTCCAATTGACCGATGAAGGCTATGGACCGTAGTTACCAAACCCATCCTTGGCCTTTCTTAGGACGTAGTGCGGTGGCTAAACCGAGTGTTGCCTCGAAATTTAGTCGTCACGCGATACTGCACCCAAAATAGACCTTCTTACGGATAATCATGGACAAGCGTTGCTTTGTACTACTATGATATACGCAAGAGAGGTTGTGGTTTGGGAACTTTATAGAACCTTGGTTACTACTATCAAAGCCTTAGTTTCACCGGACACCGTGTCCACTTGTTACCTTAGCCCACCGTGCTTTCCTTGTTAAAACCATGCATACATGCATTCATGCATAAAATTTCTACATGCACTTATCAAAGGGTATAGACAAACTAAAATTCTTTGCAAATATAACCAGGCATGAAGAGGACTAAGTCTTACAAGTTCAAAGAAGTCGATTTGGCTAGCCTAAGGGAGTTGGCACTTAAGGTTAAGAATCTGACTGGGTTTCGTCTCCGATACGGTGGTTTGCTTGGTATTCTCCGGACTAATGTAGAAGAGAAGCTGGTGCACACTCTGGTGCAATTCTATGACCCGGTTTTCCGTTGCTTCACTTTCCCGGATTTTCAGTTGGTCCCTACACTCGAGGCTTATTCTTGCTTATTGGGTTTACCTATAGCCGAGAGAGTACCCTTCACGGGCCCAGGATCTTCTCTTACTCCTTTGGTTATTGCTAAGGATCTTTATCTCAAGACTTTCGATGTGTCTAAGAATCTCATCACCAAGTCTCACATCCAGGGTTTCACTTCAAAGTACTTGCTTGAGCAGGCTAATCTCGAATCTACTTGTCAGGACACTCTTGAGGCTATTCTTGCACTACTCATCTACGGGCTCATTCTCTTTCCGAATCTCGACAACTTCGTGGACATGAATGCTATTGAGATCTTCCATTCCAGGAATCCGGTTCCTACTTTGTTAGCTGACTCATACCATGCCATCCATGATCGGACTCTCAAGGGCCGTGGATTTATTCTTTGCTGCATACCTCTTCTATATAGGTGGTTTATTTCTCACCTCCCGAGTTCTTTCCATGCCAACGCGGAGAATTGGTCTTATTCGCAGCGGATTATGGCTCTTACTCCCGATGAGGTAGTTTGGATCACTCCAGCAGCTCGAGTCAAGGAGATTATCACTGGTTGTGGGGATTTCCTCAATGTACCTCTTCTCGGTACCCGGGGAGGAATCAACTACAACCCCGAGTTAGCCATGAGACAGTTTGGTTTCCCTATGAGAGCAAAGCCCATTAATCTTGCTACATCTCGGGAGTTCTTCTACTATTCCAATGTCCCCACCGGGCAAAGGAAAGCTTTTACAGATGCTTGGTCTAAGGTTCGAAGGAAGGATGTGAAACACTTGGGTGTGAGATCCGGTATTGCTCATGAGGCCTATACGCAGTGGGTGATAGATCGAGCCGAAGAGATTGGCATGCCTTACCCTGCTATGAGGCATGTATCTGCATCTACTCCGTCTAGACCATTACCGTTGCTTCCCGCGACTCAGGAGATGTATCAGGAGCATCTAGCTAAGGAGAGTGAGGAGAAGCGAGCATGGAAAGCCCGTTACAGTGAGGCTGAGAACTTGATCATGACTTTGGATGGCAGAGACGAGCAGAAAGATCATGAGAACCGGATGCTGAAGAAGGAACTAGCCAGAGTTAGGAAGGAGCTTGAGGAGAAGGATGATCTGTTGAGGAGAGACTCCAGGAGAGTCAGAGGTCGTCGAGATTTCTTTGCCAGTTATTGTGGTTCAGCTTCGGACTCCGATTCTGAATACTACCCAGTCACTCCTTAGTTCTGGATGATAGGATTGCTATTGGTTATGTTGTTTGTTCAGCTTATGTTTCAGAAGCCTACTCCCTTGGCTCAATGTATCAAAACAACTTGCTTTGAATAATTTGTTAGTCCAATAATGTTTGCAAAGAATTCTAATTTGCCTAAAAACCCTTTGGTAATAAAAAGAGTCATTTTTGCATTCGCATTTGCACGTATCATGCATCATATGCATCATTCATCGGTCACAAAAAAACTTCCAAGTGCTCATTGCCTCCTGGTTCTTCTGCCGCAGTGTGAAGAGTGGCTCGTGCTCGAAAGACTGATCAACCTACCAGAGTACATCAGACTAGACAATACAGAAGGAGGAATCAAGTAGCTATGGAAGAAGAGAATGCACAGCTCCGTACTGAACTAGCTTCTGTGAGAGAAGAGTTAGCTAAAGCTCTCGACGCCATGACTGCTCTGATGGCCGCTCAAGAGCAACCAACCTCGTCTGCTCCAGAGACCACTGAGGCAATTCCAACATCATCTCTCGATAGCCGCTTTGCCATGCCAAGGGGATACCCATATGGACTCCCACTTTTCTTTGCTCCAGATCCCACAGCAGGTGCTTCTAGTGCTGCCAACGGTAACCAAATCCCCGTCTCAGGGCAGGCTTCTCTCCACACTACCTTGCCTCAGTCAACGGTCTTCACCGATCCAATTGTGCACTCTACGCCTCAGGGCGCCGATGCTAATGATTACCGTGGAAAGACTCCTGTATTGGGAACTATGGAAGAAAGAATGGAGGAGCTTGCCAGAGAACTCCGTCGCGAGATCAAGGCCAACCGCGGGAGCAGTGACCTCGTCAGAACCCACGATCTTTGTTTAGTGCCGAGGGTGGATGTCCCCAAAAAGTTCAAGGTCCCGGAATTTGACCGCTACTGTAACACCCCGTTCCCGAAATAACGTAATAATAATAATAATCATAAAATAATAATCAGAGTTATTCAACAAACAACGGAGTATTACACTACTTTTTCAAAATTATTTAAATAGAATATAAAAACTATTTAAAACCATCAACAATTTCATCATATTAAAATTCTGCAGCGGAAAGTCTTTAATTAGAAATCATATTCAACAACTACATCATAATCTTAGCACAAAGGCCATTAACATAGTAAAATTGTTCGACAATTAAATCTCAACAACATCTTCTTCAAAGAAATGATACATAAAGGAATACAAGAAAGATAACGTTTCCCCATCCCTACTATGTATCAGAGCCCTAGACGCAAGGGCCAACATCACTAGTCTTCGCTACCTGCACTTGCCCACGAGGCGGCAATTCCAGCAGAAGGGGTGAGTTCACAAATCAAAAGTAATATACAAATATATGAATCATCAAAGTAAATTGAAACAACAACAGTTCATAACAACTATCAGCAACAACATTATCCATATCATCTCAACTTTATAATCTAATTTCATCTTTGATTAATATCAACAACAACAACAACACTTGTGGCGACATCACACCAACAGCAATTCCAAAGGACAACTCACACCTACAACTAATGCAAGACTCCATCAAAATCTAATGCATTATGCATGTGGTACCAACTACGCGCGTTGAATGCTAAGCATTCCAGGGCAATAAGCCCTCAACAGTTTGGATGGTTAAAGCATCCCAGGGCAATAAGCCCCCAACAGGTGAACGATAAAGCGTTCCAGGGCAATAAGCCCCCAACAGTGAATGATAAACATTCCAGGGCAATAAGCCCCCAACAAATGCAAATGAGTATGAATGACTCTATGGTGTATATCTGCATACAACCCAACATCTTAATGGAGCATATCAGCATGCAACCAACAACAACCACAACTTAGGATACCCTCCCCAACTGGACAATACCACTTCACAACAACAAGGCAATTCAACTTAGCAAGTATAATTATTTGCACATAAGCATACATAATTCCATCTTAATCATCTTAATATATAAGTTTTATCATCTAAACAATTCTTAATAAATCCAATAAACATCTTAGAAAGCTTAGGTTTGAGTTTGGAACATTTTAGAAAAATCACATTTTGGGTCGCACAGGACCCAGCTCGCTTAAGCGAGCAGCTTCTCGCTTGAGCGAGTCAAATCACGTAAGTTGGGTTTTGGTTCGCTTGAAACTCGCTTCTGGTTCGCTCGTGGCTCGCTTGAGCGAGCGGCTAAAAATTCAGACTGGGCGTGGCAAAAAGTTGCTCGCTTAAGCGAAGGGTATTTCGCTTGAGCGAGTGCTCATCTGGGCAGAATTCTAACCTACGATTTTCTAACCCTATATCATCCAAAAATCCCATTTTTGATTCCCCAATCACCCAAAATGGTCTAGAACAATGTTTATGGGTTTAAGGCACAACAAAACATCAGAACATATCATAACAACATCATTAGCAACACAATTCATCAAGAATGAGCAATTCAACATATTCATAAACCTAGTTCCAAAACTACCAATTTTCAATCCAAATTCATGAAATCATATACATATATATCGACAATTGAAGAGTAAACCCACCCTTACCTTAATTCAGCAAATTTCTACAACAAATGGATGAATTTCCCTCTTCCTAGCTCTTCCCCTTTGGTTCTTGGTTCTTCTCTCTCAAAAGTTTATTTCTTACTGATACGTGAAAAATGTTTTTGTCTGACTCTACCTTTCCTTTTCCACAAAACCCCAAAACCTTTCTTTTTCTTAACTCCTCACTTAATCTCCTAATTAAAGTGTAACCCCCCCTCCTTAATTCTAATTATTCCAAATAAATCCCTTTAATCTAAATAAACATTATTTCTACTATTTTCACTTAAATAATAAAATCATCACTAATTCTCATATAATAAAATATAACAAAATAGCAAACATCAATAATTCACATAAATCAACATAAATAATTTTAAAGCACACAAAACACACAAAAATCAACTAAAATAAATAAATAACAACTTAGGGCATTACAACTCTCCCCAACTTAGAGAATTTCGTCCTCGAAATAATACCTTAAGCAACAAACAACTCAGGATAGGACTCCTGCATCTTGCTCTTCAATTCCCAAGTCAAACTCTCACCGGTTACACCGCCCCAAACAACTCTAACCAGAGGTATCTCCTTGCCTCTCAGCTGCTTCACCTTACGATCATCAATCCTCAAAGGCAAAGTCTCAACAGTAAGATTATCTCTAACCTGCACATCATCCCTAGGAATAACATGAGAAGGATCTGCTACATACTTTCTCAACTGCGAGACATGAAACACATCATGTAAGTTCGATAGATGTGGTGGCAAACCAATCCGATATGCCACGGTTCCAACCTTCTCTGAAATCTGATAAGGACCAATGAACTTTGGAGTCAACTTCTTCGACTTCAATGCACGTCCTACACCTGTCATCGGAGTAACCCTCAAGAACACATGATCACCCTCCTGAAATTCAAGGGCTTTCCTCCTCTTGTCATGGTAACTCTTCTGACGATCCTGTGATGCTTTCATCTTTTCTCTTATCATCTTGACCTTTTCTGTAGTCTGCTGCACTAACTCAGGTCCTAACACAACACTTTCACCCGACTCAAACCAACATAGAGGAGTTCTACACCTTCGACCATACAAAGCTTCGAACGGTGCCATACCAATACTCGAATGGTAACTATTGTTGTAGGTGAACTCTATCAATGGTAAGTAACTGTCCCAAGCTCCACCTTGCTCGAGTACACACACCCTCAACAAATCCTCCAAGGATTGGATAGTCCTCTCCGACTGACCATCCGTCTGCGGATGATAAGCCGAACTCAATCTTAACTTCGAACCCAAGGCATCTTGTAAACTCTTCCAAAACCTCGAAGTGAACCTAGGATCTCTATCCGACACAATACTTGACGGAACACCATGCAACTTCACAATGTCACGGATATAAATCTCCGCCAACTGAGCTACCGGATAAGTAATATTGATCGGAATAAAGTGCGCCGACTTAGTCAATCTATCAACAACAACCCAAATGGCATCATGCCCTCTTGGAGTATTCGGCAAACTCGTTACAAAGTCCATCGAAATGCTATCCCACTTCCATTCAGGCACATCTAACGGAGTCAACAGCCCTGCAGGCTTCTGATGTTCAACCTTGGACTTCTGGCAAGTCAAACACGCATAAACAAATCGAGCAACATCCCTTTTCAAACCGGACCACCAAAACAATTTCTTCAAGTCATGATACATTTTAGTAGCTCCCGGATGAATACTCAAACTACTCTTATGACTTTCTTCTAAAATCAACTTCTTCAAACCCTCATCCTCAGGAATACAAATCCTTCCTCTAAACCTCAACACACCTTGGTCATCAACCTTGAAATCACTATCCGCATTCTGATCACTAGCAGCCATCAAATCCACAAACTTAACATCAAGCTTCTGCGCCTCTTTGATACTGTCCAAGAAATCACTGTTAATCTTTAACATGCCCAACTTCACACTCTGAAGCGACCTTTCACAAACAAGACTCAAGTCTCTAAATTGTTCAAGTAACTCGAACTCTTTCACCATCAACGCCGACATATGCAATGTCTTTCTACTCAACGCATCAGCCACAACATTAGCTTTACCAGGATGGTAATTCAAGCCAAAATCGTAGTCCTTAAGTAACTCAAGCCACCTCCTCTGCCTCATGTTCAACTCCTTCTGATCAAATAAATACTTTAAACTCTTATGGTCACTAAACACCTCGAATCTGGAACCGTACAAATAATGCCTCCAAATTTTCAACACAAATACCACAGCTGCCAATTCTAGATCATGCGTAGGATAATTCTTCTCATGGACCCTCAGTTGCCTAGAAGCATACGCGACCACCTTGCCATCTTGCATCAGAACACCACCTAAACCCAGCTTAGATGCATCACAATAAACAACAAAAGGTTCTTCTGGCTTCGGCAAAATCAAAATAGGAGCAGTCGTCAATCTTTGCTTCAACTCATTGAAACTACTCTCACAACGAGCATCCCACACAAATGCTTTTCCTTTACAAGTCAGCTGCGTCAAAGGAAGTGCTAACTTCGAGAATCCTTCAATAAATCTGCGGTAATAACCAGCCAACCCAAGAAAACTTCTTACCTCAGTAACTGACTTTGGTGTCTCCCACTGCGACACAGCATCAACCTTCGAAGGATCCACAACAATACCATTACCAGAAATAATGTGGCCAAGAAAACTTACTTCATGCAACCAGAATTCGCACTTGGATAACTTGGCATACAACTTCTTTTCCTTCAGCACTTGTAGTACAATCTTCAAATGCTCTGCATGCTCGGCTTCAGTCTTAGAATAGATCAATATATCATCAATAAAGACCACAACAAACTGATCCAGATACTCATGAAAAATTCTGTTCATATATTCCATAAACACACCAGGTGCATTCGTCACACCGAAAGGCATCACCTTATACTCATAATGACCATAACGCGTCCTAAACGCCGTCTTTTGCATATCCTCATCCTTCACCTTTATCTGATGGTAACCTGACCTCAAATCAATCTTGCTAAAAACGCGGGCACCCACCAATTGATCCATCAAGTCATCAATCCTCGGTAGTGGATACCTGTTCTTAATAGTCACCTTATTCAACTGACGGTAATCAATACACAACCGCATGCTACCATCCTTCTTCTTTACCAACAACACCGGCGCTCCCCATGGTGAAACACTCGGTCTCACAAACTTCTTGTCAAGCAAATCCTCTAATTGTTTCTTCAATTCAGCCAACTCCGAAGCTGACATACGGTAAGGGGCCATCGACACAGGCTTCGTACCCGGCACAAGGTCTATCGAAAATTCCACTTCTCTCTCCGGTGGCACATCTGGAATCTCATCAGGGAAAACTTCAGGAAATTCCTTCACAACAGGCAGCCTATCAATCACAGCTTGGTCCTCCACCGACAAGAATGCCAACAAAGAAAACATCAACACGACATCCTTTCCTAAACGCTTCATCTCTTTAGTGGATAAGAATTCTGCTCCACTCTCTTCTTCAGCAGAAGAAAACCGCACAGTCTTGGTAAAGAAATTAATCAGAACATGATTGTATTCTAACCAGTTCATCCCCAATATTACATCCATTCCCACTAACGGCAAACAGACAAGGTCCACCTCGAAATCTCTACCGAATACAGACAACGGACAACTTAAACAAACAAGGGAAGTAGTTACTGAACCCTTAGCTGGAGTTTCAACAACCATCTCCCCATTCATATCAAACCCAATCTTTGTGCACAGTCAATAGCAATGAAACAATGCGTAGCACCAGTATCTATTATAGCAATTAAAGGAGTACCACTAAAGAAACAAGTACCTCTGATAAGTCGATCCTCCTGATCAGTCTGAGTACCGGTCAAGGCAAAAACTCTACCACTGGTCTGCGCCTTCTTAGGCTGAGTGCACTGAGAACCAATGTGACCTTCTTCATTACAGTTGAAGCAAACAATATCTCCACGCTTGCATTCGGTGACAGTATGGCCCTTCTTACCACAACGAAAACATTTCTTCTCATCACGGGTACAAGCATTACTCTTGTGGCCTTTCACACCACACTTGTAACAAACCACTTCAGCAGGAGCATCTCTACGTGCAGGTCTCCTCTCATCATGCATTCTCTGTTTGCCCTTATCAGCTGGGGCACTATAAGGCTTCGGGCGACTCTGCTGCCCCTTTCCTCTACGGTCATTCATTATCTTGTAGTGAGCTTTGGTGTCCTCTTCATAAATACGGCAGCTGCTCACCAACTCAGAGAAGTCTTTGATCTTCTGATAGCCAATGGCCCGCTTGATATCAGCTCGCAGACCATTTTCAAACTTGATACATTTGGAGAACTCAGCAGTCTCCGCAGCATAATGTGGATAGAACTTGGCAAGCTCCACGAACTTAGCAGCATACTCCGTAATGGACATGTCTCCTTGCTTCAGCTCAAGGAATTCTATTTCTTTCCTACCACGGACATCCTCCGGAAAATACCTCCTCAGGAATTCTCTTCTAAAAACAGCCCATGTAATCACAACACCTTCATTCTCTAACACCGGCTGCACACTCACCCACCAATCGTCGGCCTCTTCTGCTAACATGTGCGTGCCAAACCGCACCATCTGAACATCCGTACACTGCATCACCCGGAAGATCCTCTCGACCTCCTTCAGCCAGGTCTGTGCTCCATCAGGATTGTACCTTCCCTTGAAGGTTGGTGGATGATTCCTCAAGAAGGTTTCAAGCATCCTTACACCTTCACCAGCCCCACCAGCACCTTGCTGTTGTCCAACAACTTGGGCCATTGCTTGCAAAGCAGCAGCAAGAGCAGCATCATTTCTTCCGGCCATCTCGATAGTTCTACATAACAACAAGAATTAGAACAACAAAGACAATTTAAACCTGTCACGCAACTCTACGTGGCTCGACACGACTCTACTAATGGTCTGACGGACCGACTTGCTCTGATACCAATTGTAACACCCCGTTCCCGAAATAACGTAATAATAATAATAATCATAAAATAATAATCAGAGTTATTCAACAAACAACGGAGTATTACACTACTTTTTCAAAATTATTTAAATAGAATATAAAAACTATTTAAAACCATCAACAATTTCATCATATTAAAATTCTGCAGCGGAAAGTCTTTAATTAGAAATCATATTCAACAACTACATCATAATCTTAGCACAAAGGCCATTAACATAGTAAAATTGTTCGACAATTAAATCTCAACAACATCTTCTTCAAAGAAATGATACATAAAGGAATACAAGAAAGATAACGTTTCCCCATCCCTACTATGTATCAGAGCCCTAGACGCAAGGGCCAACATCACTAGTCTTCGCTACCTGCACTTGCCCACGAGGCGGCAATTCCAGCAGAAGGGGTGAGTTCACAAATCAAAAGTAATATACAAATATATGAATCATCAAAGTAAATTGAAACAACAACAGTTCATAACAACTATCAGCAACAACATTATCCATATCATCTCAACTTTATAATCTAATTTCATCTTTGATTAATATCAACAACAACAACAACACTTGTGGCGACATCACACCAACAGCAATTCCAAAGGACAACTCACACCTACAACTAATGCAAGACTCCATCAAAATCTAATGCATTATGCATGTGGTACCAACTACGCGCGTTGAATGCTAAGCATTCCAGGGCAATAAGCCCTCAACAGTTTGGATGGTTAAAGCATCCCAGGGCAATAAGCCCCCAACAGGTGAACGATAAAGCGTTCCAGGGCAATAAGCCCCCAACAGTGAATGATAAACATTCCAGGGCAATAAGCCCCCAACAAATGCAAATGAGTATGAATGACTCTATGGTGTATATCTGCATACAACCCAACATCTTAATGGAGCATATCAGCATGCAACCAACAACAACCACAACTTAGGATACCCTCCCCAACTGGACAATACCACTTCACAACAACAAGGCAATTCAACTTAGCAAGTATAATTATTTGCACATAAGCATACATAATTCCATCTTAATCATCTTAATATATAAGTTTTATCATCTAAACAATTCTTAATAAATCCAATAAACATCTTAGAAAGCTTAGGTTTGAGTTTGGAACATTTTAGAAAAATCACATTTTGGGTCGCACAGGACCCAGCTCGCTTAAGCGAGCAGCTTCTCGCTTGAGCGAGTCAAATCACGTAAGTTGGGTTTTGGTTCGCTTGAAACTCGCTTCTGGTTCGCTCGTGGCTCGCTTGAGCGAGCGGCTAAAAATTCAGACTGGGCGTGGCAAAAAGTTGCTCGCTTAAGCGAAGGGTATTTCGCTTGAGCGAGTGCTCATCTGGGCAGAATTCTAACCTACGATTTTCTAACCCTATATCATCCAAAAATCCCATTTTTGATTCCCCAATCACCCAAAATGGTCTAGAACAATGTTTATGGGTTTAAGGCACAACAAAACATCAGAACATATCATAACAACATCATTAGCAACACAATTCATCAAGAATGAGCAATTCAACATATTCATAAACCTAGTTCCAAAACTACCAATTTTCAATCCAAATTCATGAAATCATATACATATATATCGACAATTGAAGAGTAAACCCACCCTTACCTTAATTCAGCAAATTTCTACAACAAATGGATGAATTTCCCTCTTCCTAGCTCTTCCCCTTTGGTTCTTGGTTCTTCTCTCTCAAAAGTTTATTTCTTACTGATACGTGAAAAATGTTTTTGTCTGACTCTACCTTTCCTTTTCCACAAAACCCCAAAACCTTTCTTTTTCTTAACTCCTCACTTAATCTCCTAATTAAAGTGTAACCCCCCCTCCTTAATTCTAATTATTCCAAATAAATCCCTTTAATCTAAATAAACATTATTTCTACTATTTTCACTTAAATAATAAAATCATCACTAATTCTCATATAATAAAATATAACAAAATAGCAAACATCAATAATTCACATAAATCAACATAAATAATTTTAAAGCACACAAAACACACAAAAATCAACTAAAATAAATAAATAACAACTTAGGGCATTACAACTCTCCCCAACTTAGAGAATTTCGTCCTCGAAATAATACCTTAAGCAACAAACAACTCAGGATAGGACTCCTGCATCTTGCTCTCCAATTCCCAAGTCAAACTCTCACCGGTTACACCGCCCCAAACAACTCTAACCAGAGGTATCTCCTTGCCTCTCAGCTGCTTCACCTTACGATCATCAATCCTCAAAGGCAAAGTCTCAACAGTAAGATTATCTCTAACCTGCACATCATCCCTAGGAATAACATGAGAAGGATCTGCTACATACTTTCTCAACTGCGAGACATGAAACACATCATGTAAGTTCGATAGATGTGGTGGCAAACCAATCCGATATGCCACGGTTCCAACCTTCTCTGAAATCTGATAAGGACCAATGAACTTTGGAGTCAACTTCTTCGACTTCAATGCACGTCCTACACCTGTCATCGGAGTAACCCTCAAGAACACATGATCACCCTCCTGAAATTCAAGGGCTTTCCTCCTCTTGTCATGGTAACTCTTCTGACGATCCTGTGATGCTTTCATCTTTTCTCTTATCATCTTGACCTTTTCTGTAGTCTGCTGCACTAACTCAGGTCCTAACACAACACTTTCACCCGACTCAAACCAACATAGAGGAGTTCTACACCTTCGACCATACAAAGCTTCGAACGGTGCCATACCAATACTCGAATGGTAACTATTGTTGTAGGTGAACTCTATCAATGGTAAGTGACTGTCCCAAGCTCCACCTTGCTCGAGTACACACACCCTCAACAAATCCTCCAAGGATTGGATAGTCCTCTCCGACTGACCATCCGTCTGCGGATGATAAGCCGAACTCAATCTTAACTTCGAACCCAAGGCATCTTGTAAACTCTTCCAAAACCTCGAAGTGAACCTCAGATCTCTATCCGACACAATACTTGACGGAACACCATGCAACTTCACAATGTCACGGATATAAATCTCCGCCAACTGAGCTACCGGATAAGTAATATTGATCGGAATAAAGTGCGCCGACTTAGTCAATCTATCAACAACAACCCAAATGGCATCATGCCCTCTTGGAGTATTCGGCAAACTCGTTACAAAGTCCATCGAAATGCTATCCCACTTCCATTCAGGCACATCTAACGGAGTCAACAGCCCTGCAGGCTTCTGATGTTCAACCTTGGACTTCTGGCAAGTCAAACACGCATAAACAAATCGAGCAACATCCCTTTTCAAACCGGACCACCAAAACAATTTCTTCAAGTCATGATACATTTTAGTAGCTCCCGGATGAATACTCAAACTACTCTTATGACTTTCTTCTAAAATCAACTTCTTCAAACCCTCATCCTCAGGAATACAAATCCTTCCTCTAAACCTCAACACACCTTGGTCATCAACCTTGAAATCACTATCCGCATTCTGATCACTAGCAGCCATCAAATCCACAAACTTAACATCAAGCTTCTGCGCCTCTTTGATACTGTCCAAGAAATCACTGTTAATCTTTAACATGCCCAACTTCACACTCTGAAGCGACCTTTCACAAACAAGACTCAAGTCTCTAAATTGTTCAAGTAACTCGAACTCTTTCACCATCAACGCCGACATATGCAATGTCTTTCTACTCAACGCATCAGCCACAACATTAGCTTTACCAGGATGGTAATTCAAGCCAAAATCGTAGTCCTTAAGTAACTCAAGCCACCTCCTCTGCCTCATGTTCAACTCCTTCTGATCAAATAAATACTTTAAACTCTTATGGTCACTAAACACCTCGAATCTGGAACCGTACAAATAATGCCTCCAAATTTTCAACACAAATACCACAGCTGCCAATTCTAGATCATGCGTAGGATAATTCTTCTCATGGACCCTCAGTTGCCTAGAAGCATACGCGACCACCTTGCCATCTTGCATCAGAACACCACCTAAACCCAGCTTAGATGCATCACAATAAACAACAAAAGGTTCTTCTGGCTTCGGCAAAATCAAAATAGGAGCAGTCGTCAATCTTTGCTTCAACTCATTGAAACTACTCTCACAACGAGCATCCCACACAAATGCTTTTCCTTTACAAGTCAGCTGCGTCAAAGGAAGTGCTAACTTCGAGAATCCTTCAATAAATCTGCGGTAATAACCAGCCAACCCAAGAAAACTTCTTACCTCAGTAACTGACTTTGGTGTCTCCCACTGCGACACAGCATCAACCTTCGAAGGATCCACAGCAATACCATTACCAGAAATAATGTGGCCAAGAAAACTTACTTCATGCAACCAGAATTCGCACTTGGATAACTTGGCATACAACTTCTTTTCCTTCAGCACTTGTAGTACAATCTTCAAATGCTCTGCATGCTCGGCTTCAGTCTTAGAATAGATCAATATATCATCAATAAAGACCACAACAAACTGATCCAGATACTCATGAAAAATTCTGTTCATATATTCCATAAACACACCAGGTGCATTCGTCACACCGAAAGGCATCACCTTATACTCATAATGACCATAACGCGTCCTAAACGCCGTCTTTTGCATATCCTCATCCTTCACCTTTATCTGATGGTAACCTGACCTCAAATCAATCTTGCTAAAAACGTGGGCACCCACCAATTGATCCATCAAGTCATCAATCCTCGGTAGTGGATACCTGTTCTTAATAGTCACCTTATTCAACTGACGGTAATCAATACACAACCGCATGCTACCATCCTTCTTCTTTACCAACAACACCGGCGCTCCCCATGGTGAAACACTCGGTCTCACAAACTTCTTGTCAAGCAAATCCTCTAATTGTTTCTTCAATTCAGCCAACTCCAAAGCTGACATACGGTAAGGGGCCATCGACACAGGCTTCGTACCCGGCACAAGGTCTATCGAAAATTCCACTTCTCTCTCCGATGGCACATCTGGAATCTCATCAGGGAAAACTTCAGGAAATTCCTTCACAACAGGCAGCCTATCAATCACAGCTTGGTTCTCCACCGACAAGAATGCCAACAAAGAAAACATCAACACGACATCCTTTCCTAAACGCTTCATCTCTTTAGTGGATAAGAATTCTGCTCCACTCTCTTCTTCAGCAGAAGAAAACCGCACAGTCTTGGTAAAGCAATTAATCAGAACATGATTGTATTCTAACCAGTTCATCCCCAATATTACATCCATTCCCACTAACGGCAAACAAACAAGGTCCACCTCGAAATCTCTACCGAATACAGACAACGGACAACTTAAACAAACAAGGGAAGTAGTTACTGAACCCTTAGCTGGAGTTTCAACAACCATCTCCCCATTCATATCAAACCCAATCTTTGTGCACAGTCAATAGCAATGAAACAATGCGTAGCACCAGTATCTATTATAGCAATTAAAGGAGTACCACTAAAGAAACAAGTACCTCTGATAAGTCGATCCTCCTGATCAGTCTGAGTACCGGTCAAGGCAAAAACTCTACCACTGGTCTGCGCCTTCTTAGGCTGAGTGCACTGAGAACCAATGTGACCTTCTTCATTACAGTTGAAGCAAACAATATCTCCACGCTTGCATTCGGTGACAGTATGGCCCTTCTTACCACAACGAAAACATTTCTTCTCATCACGGGTACAAGCATTACTCTTGTGGCCTTTCACACCACACTTGTAACAAACCACTTCAGCAGGAGCATCTCTACGTGCAGGTCTCCTCTCATCATGCATTCTCTGTTTGCCCTTATCAGCTGGGGCACTATAAGGCTTCGGGCGACTCTGCTGCCCCTTTCCTCTACGGTCATTCATTATCTTGTAGTGAGCTTTGGTGTCCTCTTCATAAATACGGCAGCTGCTCACCAACTCAGAGAAGTCTCTGATCTTCTGATAGCCAATGGCCCGCTTGATATCAGCTCGCAGACCATTTTCAAACTTGATACATTTGGAGAACTCAGCAGTCTCCGCAGCATAATGTGGATAGAACTTGGCAAGCTCCACGAACTTAGCAGCATACTCCGTAATGGACATGTCTCCTTGCTTCAGCTCAAGGAATTCTATTTCTTTCCTACCACGGACATCCTCCGGAAAATACCTCCTCAGGAATTCTCTTCTAAAAACAGCCCATGTAATCACAGCACCTTCATTCTCTAACACCGGCTGCACACTCACCCACCAGTCGTCGGCCTCTTCTGCTAACATGTGCGTGCCAAACCGCACCATCTGAACATCCGTACACTGCATCACCCGGAAGATCCTCTCGACCTCTTTCAGCCAGGTCTGTGCTCCATCAGGATTGTACCTTCCCTTGAAGGTTGGTGGATGATTCCTCAAGAAGGTTTCAAGCATCCTTACACCTTCACCAGCCCCACCAGCACCTTGCTGTTGTCCAACAACATGGGCCATTGCTTGCAAAGCAGCAGCAAGAGCAGCATCATTTCTTCCGGCCATCTCGATAGTTCTACATAACAACAAGAATTAGAACAACAAAGACAGTTTAAACCTGTCACGCAACTCTACGTGGCTCGACACGACTCTACTAATGGTCTGACGGACCGACTTGCTCTGATACCAACTGTAACACCCTGTTCCCGAAATAACGTAATAATAATAATAATAATCATAAAATAATAATCAGAGTTATTCAACAAACAACGGAGTATTACACTACTTTTTCAAAATTATTTAAATAGAATATAAAAACTATTTAAAACCATCAACAATTTCATCATATTAAAATTCTGCAGCGGAAAGTCTTTAATTAGAAATCATATTCAACAACTACATCATAATCTTAGCACAAAGGCCATTAACATAGTAAAATTGTTCGACAATTAAATCTCAACAACATCTTCTTCAAAGAAATGATACATAAAGGAATACAAGAAAGATAACGTTTCCCCATCCCTACTATGTATCAGAGCCCTAGACGCAAGGGCCAACATCACTAGTCTTCGCTACCTGCACTTGCCCACGAGGCGGCAATTCCAGCAGAAGGGGTGAGTTCACAAATCAAAAGTAATATACAAATATATGAATCATCAAAGTAAATTGAAACAACAACAGTTCATAACAACTATCAGCAACAACATTATCCATATCATCTCAACTTTATAATCTAATTTCATCTTTGATTAATATCAACAACAACAACAACACTTGTGGCGACATCACACCAACAGCAATTCCAAAGGACAACTCACACCTACAACTAATGCAAGACTCCATCAACATCTAATGCATTATGCATGTGGTACCAACTACGCGCGTTGAATGCTAAGCATTCCAGGGCAATAAGCCCTCAACAGTTTGGATGGTTAAAGCATCCCAAGGCAATAAGCCCCCAACAGGTGAACGATAAAGCGTTCCAGGGCAATAAGCCCCCAACAGTGAATGATAAACATTCCAGGGCAATAAGCCCCCAACAAATGCAAATGAGTATGAATGACTCTATGGTGTATATCTGCATACAACCCAACATCTTAATGGAGCATATCAGCATGCAACCAACAACAACCACAACTTAGGATACCCTCCCCAACTGGACAATACCACTTCACAACAACAAGGCAATTCAACTTAGCAAGTATAATTATTTGCACATAAGCATACATAATTCCATCTTAATCATCTTAATATATAAGTTTTATCATCTAAACAATTCTTAATAAATCCAATAAACATCTTAGAAAGCTTAGGTTTGAGTTTGGAACATTTTAGAAAAATCACATTTTGGGTCGCACAGGACCCAGCTCGCTTAAGCGAGCAGCTTCTCGCTTGAGCGAGTCAAATAACGTAAGTTGGGATTTGGTTCGCTTGAAACTCGCTTCTGGTTCGCTCGTGGCTCGCTTGAGCGAGCGGCTAAAAATTCAGACTGGGCGTGGCAAAAAGTTGCTCGCTTAAGCGAAGGGTATTTCGCTTGAGCGAGTGCTCATCTGGGCAGAATTCTAACCTACGATTTTCTAACCCTATATCATCCAAAAATCCCATTTTTGATTCCCCAATCACCCAAAATGGTCTAGAACAATGTTTATGGGTTTAAGGCACAACAAAACATCAGAACATATCATAACAACATCATTAGCAACACAATTCATCAAGAATGAGCAATTCAACATATTCATAAACCTAGTTCCAAAACTACCAATTTTCAATCCAAATTCATGAAATCATATACATATATATCGACAATTGAAGAGTAAACCCACCCTTACCTTAATTCAGCAAATTTCTACAACAAATGGATGAATTTCCCTCTTCCTAGCTCTTCCCCTTTGGTTCTTGGTTCTTCTCTCTCAAAAGTTTATTTCTTACTGATACGTGAAAAATGTTTTTGTCTGACTCTACCTTTCCTTTTCCACAAAACCCCAAAACCTTTCTTTTTCTTAACTCCTCACTTAATCTCCTAATTAAAGTGTAACCCCCCCTCCTTAATTCTAATTATTCCAAATAAATCCCTTTAATCTAAATAAACATTATTTCTACTATTTTCACTTAAATAATAAAATCATTACTAATTCTCATATAATAAAATATAACAAAATAGCAAACATCAATAATTCACATAAATCAACATAAATAATTTTAAAGCACACAAAACACACAAAAATCAACTAAAATAAATAAATAACAACTTAGGGCATTACAGCTACAATGGGCTAACTTGCCCCCAGAACCACATCATTAAGTACGTCCCGAAGATGGCTAACCATGCAGACAATGATTCACTTATGATCCATTGCTTCCAGGACAGCCTAATGGAAGATGCCGCGGAGTGGTATACCGGTTTGAGCAAGGATGATATTCGCACTTTTGATGATCTGGCTACTGCTTTTAAGAGCCATTATGGATTCAACACCAGGCTCAAGCCGAATAGGGAATTCCTCCGGTCTCTTTCTCAGAAAAAGGACGAAAGCTTTCGCGAATATGCACAGAGGTGGAGAGGGGCAGCTGCCCGTATCACTCCCGCTTTGGACGAGGAAGAAATGACTCAAACATTCTTGAAGACCCTGAAGAAAGATTACGTTGAAAGAATGATTATTGCTGCCCCAAGCAACTTCTCTGAGATGGTCACTATGGGAACCCGCTTGGAGGAAGCTGTCCGAGAAGGGATTATCGTGTTTGAGAAAGGTGAGTCTTCGAATGCACCAAAGAAATACGGCAATGGTCACCATAAGAAAAAGGAATCAGAAGTTGGAATGGTGTCTGCCGGAACCAATCAATCTGCCACTGCCACTCCTGTCAATACTACACAACTGCCTCAACCGTACCAGTACCTACAGTATGCCCAGCATCCGTACTATCCGTCGTTCTACCATCAATATCCTCCACTACCGGGCCAGCCTCAGGTCCCTGTTAATGCCATCACCCAACAAATGTAACAACAACCACTGGCTCAACAACAACCGCAACAACAACAACAAGGCCCTCAATCTAGACCAACTTTCCCGCCGATACCGATGGCGTACGCTGAACTACTCCCAACTCTGTTGCATAAGGGGTATTGCACCACTAGACCCGGCAAGCCTCCGCCAAACCCACTGCCTCCCAGGTTCCGCTCCGATCTCAGATGTGATTTCCACCAAGGCGCCCTAGGTCATGACGTAGAAGGTTGCTACGCTCTGAAATACATTGTGAAGAAGTTGATCGACCAGGGAAAGCTATCTTTTGAAAACAATGTCCCACATGTGCTTAACAATCCACTCCCCAACCATGCCGCCGTGAATATGATTGAAATGTGTGAAGAAATCCCTCGTCTCAATGTCCGTAATGTTGCCACTCCTCTAGTACCGTTACATATCAAGTTGTGCCAGGCTTCCTTGTTTAGCCACGACCACGTTGCTTGTTGTGAATGTCTTCAGAACCCTATGGGTTGCAGCGTAGTCCAGACTGATATTCAAAGATTGATGAATGACAACTACCTGACTTCAGTGATGTTTGCATGATAGTACCGATCTTTTACGATACTCCGGTCAAGAGCACGCCCGTCAAGAAGGACGTTGAACCGTTGGTCATACGGTTGCCTGGTCCAGTGCCATATACTTCTGCGAAGGCCATCCCGTACAAGTACAGTGCGACTATGTTGGAAAACGGGAAAGAAGTACCTTTGGTGTCCTCGAGCACAGTAGGCAGTATCGCTGAAGTGACGACTTTGAGGAGCGGTAAGGTTCGGCCCCTCTTGTTTCAAAAGAAAGATGATGTGCAAGTTGCGATTCCTGCTGATAAGACTACTCCATCGTCAATCCCTCCTGTTGTTGAAAATACCAGCCGTCCAGGCCAATCCATTGAAGATTCCAATCTGGATGAGATTTTGAAGATAGTCAAGAAAAGCGATTATAAGATCGTTGATCAGTTATTACAAACTCCTTCGAAGATATCCATCTTGTCCCTACTCCTTAGTTAGGAAGCTCACAGAAACGTATTGTTAAAAGTATTGGAGCAAGCATATGTCGACCACGAGGTCACGGAGGATCAATTTGGTGGGATAGTGGCTAACATCACTGCTTGTAGTAACCTTTGGTTTGGTGAAGATGAACTTCCAGAGGCAGGGAAGCACCACAACTTGGCCCTGCACATTTCCATGAACTGCAAAGCAGATATGTTGTCCAATGTGTTGGTAGACACTGGGTCGTCGTTGAATATGATGCCTAAGTCGACTTTGGATCAGTTAAGTTGCCAAGGAGTTCCTTTGAGAAGAAGTACTTTCCTAGTCAAGGCTTTCAATGGTTCCCGTAAAACTGCTTGGAGAAGTAGATCTCCCCATGACTATTGGTACTGAAACATTCATGATTACTTTCCAGGTTATGGACATAGATGCCTCTTACAGCTGCCTTCTCGGGAGACCGTGGATACACGAGGCCGGGGCAAACACTTCTACCCTCCATTAGAAGCTGAAGTTCGTAAGGAATGGTAAACTTGTGACAGTGCATGGGGAAGAAGCTTATCTGGTCAGTCAGTTATCATCCTTCTCTTGCATCGAAGCTAAATCTGCCGAAGGAACTGCATTCCAGGGATTGACTATCGAGGGTACGGAGCCCAAGAGAGCTAGTGCTGCCATGGCTTCGTTGAAAGATGCGCAGAAAGCCGTTCAGGAGGGTCAGGCCGCCGGTTGGGGCCAATTGATACAGCTGCTGGACAACAAACGCAAGGAGGGTCTCGGTTTCTCTCCAACGTCAGGCGTGTCAACTGGGACGTTCCGTAGTGCTGGATTTGCCAATGCAATTCTTAACGGTGCTGCTGAAAGAGGGTCTAGGCCCACATTTGTGACACCAGGAGGCGTGGCAAAGAACTGGAACGTTATCAATCTCCCTGTGTTTGTGCATGATTCTAAGTAATATGTCTTGCTGTTTAGGCTTTGTTTTCAAAATAACAATCCTTCCGCCCTGCCCGAGGCGGAAGTGACACTTTTGTAAAGGGCATGTTTGTTCCGACATCACCATTATCAATAAAAAACGTCGTTTCTTTCACGACTCTTTTCTTTCTTTAATGCTTTTTCCCTTGGAAATAATGGTAATGCCAGAAAAAACCAAAACGTCTGTATTTTCTTATTAATTTCAAAGATCTGCATGAAAACTATTTTCTAAAAAATCATCCAATCATGTCACGCAGATCGAACCAAAATGAACCCGTTGAACACAGTGACCCTATGTTTCTCCAAACTGTTGAATCCCCGGTGTTTGAGGCCGAAGATGAGGATAGTGATGACATACCAGATGAGATTGCCCGATTGCTTGAGCAAGAGGAGAAGACCATTCGGCCTCATCAGGAGGAAATTGAGCTAATCAACCTGGGTACCGAGGATAACAAAAGAGAGATCAAAGTCGGTGCTGCATTGGAGGAAGGGGTCAAGAAAAGGATCTTCCAACTTCTCCGGGAGTATTCGGATATTTTTGCATGGTCGTATGAAGACATGCCGGGTTTGGATCCCCAGATTGTGGAGCACCGGATACCGACAAAACCAGACTGTCCCCCTGTCAGACAAAAGTTGAGACGGACTCGGCCGGACATGGCTTTGAAGATCAAAGGTGAAGTGCAGAAACAGATCGATGCGGGTTTCCTCATGACAGTTGAGTATCCCGAGTGGGTTGCTAACATTGTGCCCGTGCCAAAGAAGGACGGTAAGGTTCGAATGTGTGTTGATTACAGAGATTTGAATAGAGCAAGTTTGAAAGACAATTTCCCACTACCTCACATCGATGTGCTTGTTGACAATACTGCCCAATGCAAGGTGTTCTCCTTCATGGACGGTTTTTCTGGCTATAACCAAATCAAAATGTCACCCAAAGACAGGGAGAAGACGTCGTTCATCACTCCATGGGGAACTTTCTGCTGCAAAGCAATGCCGTTCGGTCTAATAAATACTGGTGCTACCTACCAAAGAGGGATGACCACTTTGTTCCATGACATGATTCACAAAGAAGTCGAAGTGTACGTGGACGACATGATTGTCAAGTCAAGCGATGAAGAGCAACACGTCGAGTATTTGGCTAAGATGTTCGAAAGGTTGAGGAAGTACAAGCTCCGGCTGAATCCAAACAAATGTACGTTCGGTGTTAGATCAGGGAAGTTGTTAGGATTCATTGTCAGCCAGAAGGGCATTGAAGTAGATCCTGACAAAGTCCGGGCTATCCGCGAGATGCCGGCCCCGCAAACCGAGAAGCAAGTCAGAGGGTTCCTCGGGCGTTTGAACTACATTTCCAGATTTATATCCCACATGACTGCGACCTGCGGGCCAATTTTCAAGTTACTCAGGAAGAATCAACCCGTGGTATGGAATGACGAATGCCAAGAAGCTTTCGATAGCATAAAGAACTATTTGCTAGAACCTCCTATCCTTGTCCCGCCGGTGGAAGGAAGGCCATTGATTATGTACCTGTCAGTGTTGGATGAATCTATGGGATGTGTGCTCGGTCAGCAAGATGAAACTGGAAAGAAAGAGCATGCAATCTACTATTTGAGCAAGAAATTCACCGATTGTGAGACTCGGTACACAATGCTCGAGAAAACCTGTTGTGCACTAGCTTGGGCTGCCAAACGCCTGCGTCATTACTTGATAAATCATACAACTTGGTTGATATCCCGGATGGATCCAATCAAGTACATCTTTGAGAAACCGGCGGTCACTGGAAAAATCGCATGTTGGCAAATGTTACTGTCAGAGTATGATATTGTGTTTAAAGCTCAGAAAGCCATTAGAGGGAGTATCCTGGCTGACCATCTCGCTTGCCAACCACTTGACGATTATCAACCTTTGAAGTTCGACTTCCCCGACGAAGAGGTTATGTTCTTGAAGTCAAGAGACTGTGAAGAACCACTGATCGGTGAAGGTCCAGACCCTGATAGCAAGTGGGGATTGGTCTTTGATGGTGCTGTTAATGCTTATGGTCGAGGAATTGGCGCAGTAATTGTGGCTCCGCAGGGGCATCACATCCCTTTTACAGCCCGGATTGTGTTTGAGTGCACCAACAACGTGGCCGAGTACGAGGCATGCATCCTGGGAATTGAAGAAGCCATTGATATGAGAATCAAGCACCTCGACATCTATGGAGACTCTGCACTAGTCATCAACCAGATAAAGGGAGAATGGGAGACCCATCATGCCAATCTGATCCCTTACCGTGATTATGCAAGACGTCTGTTAACGTATTTCACAAAGGTCGAGTTGCACCATATTCCCCGAGAGGAGAACCAAATGGCCGATGCTCTTGCCACCTTATCCTCCATGTTCCGAGTAAACCATTGGAATCATGTACCGATGATCAAAGTACAACGCTTAGATCGGCCCGCTCATGTGTTTACTGTCAGTGATGCAATTGTACAAACGGGTTCAGACGGAGTCGACAACAGGCCCTGGTATTATGATATCAAGCAGTTTTTACAAAGCCGTAAATATCCGCCGAATGCTTCCAACAAAGACAAGAAGACGCTGCGCAGGCTGGCTAGCAAGTTCGTGCTGGATGGGGATGTTCTGTACAAAAGGAATTTCGATATGGTGTTGTTAAGATGTGTTGATGAATGTGAAGCAGAACAGCTAATACACGATGTGCACGATGGCACCTTTGGGACCCACGCATCGGGGCATGCTATGTCTAGAAAGCTGTTGAGAGCTGGTTACTACTGGATGACCATGGAGCGCGATTGCTATCAATATGCCAGGAAGTGCCACAAATGTCAAATATATGCTGATAAGATCCATGTGCCTCCGCACACTCTCAATGTTATGTCTTCTCCATGGCCTTTCTCTATGTGGGGCATTGATATGATCGGAAGAATTGAACCGAAGGCTTCGAACGGTCATCGTTTTATCCTGGTAGCAATCGATTATTTCACCAAATGGGTCGAAGTTGCATCATATGCCAACGTAACTAAGCAAGTGGTAGTCAAATTCATCAAGAACAATATCATCTGTCGGTATGGTGTTCCTAGCAAGATTATCACTGACAACGGTACCAACCTGAACAATGACATGGTGCAGGCCTTATGTGAGAAATTCAAGATTGAACACCACAATTCTTCTCCTTACAGACCTCAGATGAATGGTGCAGTTGAGGCTGCCAATAAGAACATCAAGAAGATTGTGCAGAAGATGGTAACAACATACAAAGACTGGCATGAGATGTTGCCCTATGCTTTACACGGCTACCGTACTACAGTCCGTAGTTCAACCGGGGCAACGCCTTTTTCTCTTGTATACGGCATGGAAGCAGTCCTCCCATTGGAAGTGGAGATTCCGTCTCTCCGTGTGATTATGGAAGCAAACTTGTCTGAGGCTGAACGGTGCCAGAGCCGGTACGACCAGTTGAATTTGATTGAGGAAAGACGCCTGGATGCTTTGGCTCACGGTCAGATGTATCAAACAAGGATGAAAAATGCTTTTGACAAGAAAGTTCGTCCTCGGGTATTCAAAGAAGGTGAACTCGTGTTGAAGAGAAGAATGAGTCAACAACCCGACCCAAGGGGCAAATGGACGCCTAATTATGAAGGACCTTATGTTGTCAAGAAGGCCTTCTCTGGCGGTGCTTTGATTCTCACGCACATGGATGGTGTAGAACTTCCGAATCCTGTGAATGCCGATATAGTCAAGAAATATTTTGTCTAGATATGAAAAGAACAGCGTGGTAGGTCGAAAACCCGAAAGGGCGGCCTAGGCAAAAATGCGCTTCCCGGTGGATCGAAAACTCGAAAGGGCGGTCCAGGCAAAATAAGGGACAAGAAACAAAAATGTAAAAGCTCGCTGAGATTACGTGTAACTCAGGCAAAAATGAGCGTCTCGATGAGCCAAAAACCCGAAAGGGCGGTTCATGCAAAAATGAGATTGAAATAAAAGACAATTGACTATATCTGGCAAATTATCATTCCCCTTGGGATCTTTGCAACTGATGATTGGCTGTTCTCATCCGAGGTTCCGACGCCTGTGGATTCAGGAGTTTCAGATACCATAGTAGCTACTGTGTTCAATGTACCACCAACCAATAAAATTACCATCTTCCAAGCTTTGTAAATCCGTGGAGTCACGCCTTCGGCTGATTACCACCCTTATACATCGATTTGAGCCTATGCTTTTGTTTGGCACTCTTTTTCTATTCTATTTTCAAAGTTTTGTACAAAAAGATTTTTTTTTCTATATTAATAATGATGCATGTCTGGAATGAACATTCTGAAAACTGAAAACCTTTTTGAGTATTTTGAAAACAAGCCTGAACAGCTAGGTATATTCAAATGAAACATGCATGAACAAATCTACATTGATATCAGTTCCAATTCAAGTTAATAGCAAGCCTTCCCCCAGTGACGGTCTGTGGTCGATGGCAAGAATGAAAAAACAGAATGAAAAGCATGAAAAATGGATATGCTCGCTAAGTCGAAAACCCGAAAGGGAGGCTTAGGCAAAAATGAGCACCCCGATGGATTGACAACCTTCAAGGGCAATTCAGGCAAAAACAGGGGCAACAAAAAACTATTCCCCGGTGGGTCGAAAACCCGAAAGGGCGATCCAGGCAAAAATGGGATGATGAAAATAAAAATGAAAAAGAAATGAAAAAACAAACATGCAAAAGCATTGACCACAGATGCGATGTCCGAAGTATTTATGTGACTGTTCCAATAAGCAGCAATACTGTTCAGACTGTCCTTCTCTACGATTTTACGGCTTCCTGCCTTCAACGATGGTCTCGATGTATCTTCAAACGACGGCATCCCTAGAAGAGGAACTTTTGCAAGTATATGTCCGAGCACGAGCCATTACGTGCCCAATATTCCAATGTTCCGTCTGTCTCTGCGAAATTGTGCCTACAAATTGCCAATCATCATGCATTCCCAAGCATTCATACATGCATAATCATGCATCCTATATGTTCATGCATTTGATAAAATTGTCATGCTATTCATACGCATCTGCATTCTCAATTCCTATGTTAATCTCAATCAAAATCAATCGTGTCAATTTCAAATTTCTTCTGCTAATAACAAATGTCTACTGTCTCGTCAATTTCAAGATTCAACAGTCTTGTTCTGACATTCCTGTCAAATTCAAGCTCCTGCAGTTATGTCAATCAAATTCAGTTCTTTTTCAAATGCAATTTGTTTCTGTTAACGGCCAAGTGGCTAGTTCGTACCCAAGAACAGCTTGTGCCTATCAATTTGTCCTTGTTTCCAGTCAAGTAGCAAGTTCACACCCAAGAACAGCTTGTACCTATCCTTTTGGTATCCGCCGAGCGGCTAGTTCAGATCCAAGAACAGCTCGTGCTTTCTATTTTGTTTCCTGTCAGCCAAGTAACTAGTTCGTGTCCAAGAACGGCTTGTGCTTCCTACTTTTTCTTTCAACCAAGTAACTAGTTCGTGTCCAAGAACGGCTTGTGCTTTCTATATTTTCTTTCAGCCAAGTGACCAGCTCAAATACAAGAGCAGCTTGCACCCTTTGTTGTCAATATTCCCGGTCAAGTGGCCAGTTCGCATCCAAGAACAGCTTGTACCTGTCAAATTTGCTATAGAGTCTCCCCAGTGAGTCTTGCTATCTTGTTAATGTCTACCAATCCCGCAATGGATACGACATACTCCGTTTTTGCTATTCTGTTAAATGTCAACCAGTCCCGCAATGGATACGACATATTTTGTTAAAATCAATTCTCAATTGTCTTGCATTCATAACACAAATGTTGCATGGCATACATAGCATTTACAAACATATTTTTACGCCCAAAATCAGTGCAAATGTCGATATTTAAGTATCTTCGTCGCGTCAAGCCAAAGACTCCGTCTCTTGACTCTCCAAACAAAGAAACTTAAATAGGGGCAGCTGTCATACCCTCATTTTGGACCTAAAAATACTCGCTCAAGTTTCTTTTCAATCCCTAATACTTTTTCAATTTACTGTGTATTGCTCTGCAATTTACCACTGTGCTTCAGCTGCATACGTTATTGTTTCTGGCATTTAATTTTTACATAAAATCATACAAAAGGGTATTGTGGTCATTTCCTACAAAGGAACCCATTTTAGTCCTTGCAATTTGTCCCTGAGTCTTTTTAATCTGTCTGCATGAATCATTGATCAAATTTTGTACAAAATCGTCTTGGTTCTGCATCTGAGTCTGTTTGAGTCGTTTTTGTCCCCAGGGGCATTTTAGTCTTTTCACATTGTTCAAATTTTGGGCAGAGAGGTATTTTAGAATACCTCATTTTGGTAGTTTGTTCGTTTTAGTCCATTTTGTCGTTTTTAAATGTTTCACTTTACGTTGTTTTCAAATTTACTTTTTTTACCAATTTTATTTCACTTTTTGCAGTTTAGTCCAAACTTTGTTTTAAATTACAAAAGTGTCCAAATTCTATTTCCGAAACAGTCCAAATACCTTTTTAATTTTCAAGTCAGTCCAATTTTCTCTTTTACTCAAAACGGTCCAAATTTTTAATTGCATTCCAGTCCCTTTAGTTTCATTAATTGCATATTGGTCCTTGAGTTCATTTTTTACAGTTTCGTCCACAAGTGCCACGCAAGCTGTCCATGTCCACATGTCACAAGCTCATTGGATCAGGTACACACATGGCAGCTTATTAATAGGGTACAGTGTCAGAATCAGGGTCAGAATCATCAAATTCAAGAGCCACATCATCACAAACAGAAGAGAAATTTCTCTCTCTTTTCAGTTAGATCAAAATTCACAAATCCAGAAAAAGTTCAAGAACATTCAAACCCTAACCGTTTTTCCAGAATTGAAATTCAACACAGAAGCTACAAAATTCGCGAAGTTCTCAGGGATTCATACCGAATCATCATCACCGAACCTCTTTCCACCGCAATTCGAGTGCGAGTTCGCCGCCGTTGACGGCAAACTACGAGCACGATCACGTTGGAACCGCATTCAGAGAAGAGAAGAAGAAGAAAAACGAAGAATTCAAGGATTCCGAACTGTTCAAGAAGGAGAAGAAGTAATTACCAGTTTATTTCCGGATTTCAAAGAGAATCAACACAAAACAGAATCAATTCAAGGATTTCCGAAGAATCAAGTCAAAGTTCTGGATAAAGCCAGGTAAAATCACAAACTTACCCCTTTGTTTCGTTCAAAAACCACAACGAGTTCCAAAACAATGTAGAACAGTGCGAATCCGTGAAGTTTTGGTTCAGAACCGTAAACCCTAACCTTTTCCGAAATTTTTTTCAAGATTCCAAGGTTTACAACGTTGATTCATCGTTGTAAACCAACGAATCGACAGATAAAAACATATAGAAAGAAGATTTGAACCAAAAACTGAACCAAAACCGTACGGAATCCGCGAAAGAAAACTCAAGATCTACATTGTTTCAGTCAATGCATGTGGATTCCAGTAACAGATTCGTGTTTAGGATGATAAGACGAAGCTTTTGAGCCATAAATCATGTGTTTCTGGGTAGGATTGAGCAAGGTTAGGGTTAGGGTTTCAAAGAACCAAACGGCGGAGAAGAGAGGTAGAGAGAGAAAGGTTGGAAGGAAATGAGGAGAACCGGTTCAGGATCCTTTTATGTAGGCTAGTAGACCGGGTCGGTTCAAACCCGACCCATCCTTGCGTGTTGTGGACCGTTGGATCTTGATCCTAATGGATCCGGATCCATCCAACGCCCCTGATGCGTTCTGGAGATCCGGATCCTCTTACCGTGTGGGTTTGGGCCGGGTACCATTGGGCTTCTGTGTCCTTCCCTTCAGTTTCTTGTTTTTTGCTGTATGCACCCCTTGTTTTGCTATCTGAACCCCCGTGCGTTTTAATTTTCTTACAAAAAACTCCTAAAAATTTACTATGTGTTTTGGTATGTTTATGACTGTTTTTGTGATATTTTACATGTTGAAAATTGATAAAAAATGATGGGGGTAAATTTCCTTTTATTGGTATGTTTTGTTGCTTTTTTTATGGATTTCTTTGTGTGATTTTTAGTTCAAATTCGCGTCATATGATTTTAGTGTTTGGCTTTGATCCCATGGTGATTTACCCTTGTTCTCATAATAGCTCATTGGATTGTGTTGAGTTTGATGCTTTTGTAATATTTTCAACTTTGTTAAAACTTGAATTTTGTGATATTTTGCAATTTTGTTAAATTTGATTCTTGATACCAATTTTGTGATATTTCTCATTTTTGTTAAATTTGATTCTTGATACCATTTGTGTGATATTTTGTAATTAGGTTTAGTTTGATTCTTGATACCAACTGTGTGATATTTTGCAATTATGTTTAGTTTGATTCTTGATACAATTGTGTGATATTTCGCAATTATGTTTAGTTTGATTCTTGATACCAATTTTATGATGTTTTGCAATTTTGTTTAGTTAATATTTTGATGCCAATTTTGTGATATTTTGCAATTTTGTTTAGTGTGATTTTATGCCCATTTTGCGATAGTTTACCATTTTGTTTAGGATTAGTATTTCATTATTATTTTCTCTTGTTTTACTAACCACTTTACTCTATGATTCATGCATACTAAGCATCTCATCTCATTCCCATTTCTTCCTTTAACCCTTTCATGGAACGTTCAACTAATTCTCATGCAATGTTTAGGTAGTTTACTTTTCTTTAATTTCATGCAAGATCATAGAATGTAAAATAGGACCCGATGTAAAGGACTATGGACTATAATGATGTACACCGACACACGCACCGACACGCACACACGTGGTATGTTTACCGCTAGGTGTATGTTTAGGAAGCGCGACACCTAGGAAAAACTCATGCTTTCTTTCTCAAAAACTAACTCTTCACTCAAATATTTTCACAATAATGTTGGAGTTAAAACTCCATAATTTTCCTTTATTTTCTTAAGCAAAGTCAAAATGAACACTAATTCTCAACTTTAACCTTTTTTGTAAATAATGGACTAACCTCACTTGTTTCCAAACCTCATGCCTTTACGGCCTCTCATCTTTTTCTTCAAAACCTTTTTTTTCAAAATTAAAATTGAACCAACCCACAAAAAAAAAAATATATTTTGGAAGAGAACTACATGGAATTTTGATCCCTTAAAAGGGTATGTAGGCAAGAGACTCAAAATCTCTCCAAGTCCAATAAAAACAACATCCAAAATCTTCTTTCTCTCATTCTTAAAATCAACCCCTCTTTTTCACAAATAGCAATAAAGGCAAAGCGTGTACATAAGACTAGTAAAATGGTTCCTATAGGATACTATAGTCATTGCGGGTGCCTAACACCTTCCCGTAGTGAAATCAGCCCCGAACTTAGAATTTCTAAGGTTTTCTCTCGATTTTACCTTTCCCCAAAAAAATAGAGACATCAATGATTGAAAGGTTCAAATCTAATCAATGATTTGACACCCGAAAATCGCGATGACAGGGTGTAAGAATAAAAAAAAGCTGATTGGGACAAGAAAGAGAAGGAGGAGGCGCTGGGCCCTGGAGAAAGAAACCGAACCGGTCTGGTTCAAGTGAACCGGACCGGTTCAGTGTTATTATATAAAGGGCAAGTGCTCCGGTTTTTGGTCATTTTTCCACTTCTTTCTCTCTCTTCTCTCTTTCTAGAGAGAGAGGCTCTGCCTTCTCTCTAGAATTATGTTCACCGTCGCCGCTCCCTTCTCCGGCGAGCTGGCCGGTTCCGGCGAGCCATCGCAGCTGCGCCGCCGCGTCGGACGCGAAATAGTCCCTTCTTCTTATTTTTTTCCGTCCTTTCTCTTCTACTCCCTCTCCTCTTTCCGATTCTCCACTCAAAATTTTCAATTGGCCAACACAATTCTCTAGATCTAAAATAAAATAAAAACTACCTTTTGAGTGTAAAAGGGGCCGGTTTTGGATCGTTTTTATTGCTGTAATTTCGCGTGCTGGTATTTTGTCTGACGGGGGATCGCGGTTCTGTTGTGTGTTGATCGGACGGTCAATGACGGTTTTGTTGTGACTGTGTGCATGAGTTTGGGCCGGTGGTGTATCGGTTGTGTTGATTTTTTGCTTGGTGAAAGTGGGTGTAAAAAAAAATGGTTTGTTTTGTTTCGTGTGTTTGTTGGGAATCGCTTCTGTGTTTGTGTTTTTGCAGGTTTTTGCCATAAAAATCCCTTGTTTTGCCGTCAAATTTCCCCCTTTTTTCATGTGTGTTGTGTGCTGTTTTATAGGCCGGGGTTGAGACATGAAGTCTACCAAAATAGGGACAAAACTGCCTTGGTTTGGGATTGAGGGGACATTACAGTCTGTTTTGAGCTTTCATTGGATATTATCGGACAAAATTTTAATATATTTTTGGACATTAAAATAAAATAGAAAGACTAAATAAAAATAAAAGTGAGATAAAATAAAGATTAAAAAATGAATTTGAGGTTAATTAACAAGGATTAAAAATAAAAGATAGAAATTAAAAATTAAATAAATAAATAAAAAGTGAAAATTGAGAGAAGAGGGCCCGACTCGGAACCAAATATGAGGTATTTTAAAATACCTCTCTGCCGAATTTTTCACTGAAAATGGCCGAGATTGGCCGAGGTTAAAAGGCACATGTCGGTGGTATCTTGGATCAAAAATTCGGACAAAATTGGGGTACTACAAAATCATACAGCGGAAAATCAACTACATCTCAACATAAAAACCATGTCGTCAACATACAATGAATCTCACAACATAAATGATCTCAACAAGATACAATCTCAAGAAAAATTGAAATATAAAACGACGACGTCCTAGATCAGAGCCTCTAAGACAAGATGAGCAACATGAAAGGATGAAGCTCCACTACCACAAGCACTCACCAAAAGCAATGCGATCACTAATCCTGCACGCCGTCTACCTATTCATACAAATAGGTAGGCGGTCCACCAAGACCACTGGGGGTTAGATTTATATTAATCATAATCACAATAAATAGGGTTAAGCATGCATCATTAATAATATCTTGCATAATTAAATGTGAGCATAATCATTCTCATCAATGGATATACAATCATAAGGTTCCAATTAAACAAATCAACGAGCACACAATTTCACCAACACATATTCACGTCAAGTTCATAAACAAATACGACTCTTCCTAGAACATGAAATGTGTCTAGACAACTCTATTATGTGTGGTACCAACTCTTTCATCTCCGAGGCCGTCGCCTCTGATGCTTATAAACACATCATAACAACCCGCATAATAAATACTGAAGTATTCAACAACAACAATTGGAGATGAAAGACAACAACAACAACGTGTGTGAACTGGGACTCGACCACAACAAAACATGCTTCATGCAAATTTCACAAGTCCACACCAACATATTCCAATTCATGCTTGCACCAACATATTCATCACCAATAGCATGAATGAGAAATATCAACAACATATATGTACATTACATATATCATCACCAACAACAACATATATGCACTCAACATAAATAGTCACCATCAACATATGTGCACACGACAATATATTCACCATCAACACATATTCACATTCAATCTCATTACAAGATAGAAGAGTTCAATGAATATATTTTCAACTAGTTTCGTATGATATGATTCACTACTTTAATAATTTAGACCAATGAACCAAAACGAAATCAAAATGACTCCATTGCCTCTACTAAGGAAGTATACTAATCACATATGCATGAAGGTATACTCACATAAGCATTTCATTGGCCAAACACTATGAATTCTCAAAATCCGTAAAGTTCGTCTCAAAACGTTACTTTTCAAAACATAGTCCATTTTCAAAGCAAGACATTCTAGTTCTCAAAGAAATAGTTCAAGACCATTTATTTAATCATCTAAACAACATATGTATGTAATCCCACATCATTGTCTTTGAGGAAATAAGTTTTCGGAAATTTGTGCTCTTGGACGATTTTCCAAACGTTATGAACAATTCATGAAACTAAGTCCAAATCCACACCAATGATGTTTCCAAAAGATTAGGTACACATGTAATGATTATATGAATCAAAAGAAACCACTTAGGAAGTTAGGATTGGTTCTCAAGTACACGAAACGAAAAATCAAGTATGGATGAACAGGGCACAGTTCGCTTAAGCAAAGACTGGTTCGCTTAAGCGACCAGGTCTCAGAAGCATCCTGGGCGTGTTAGCTTGGAGCTCGCTTGCAGCTCACTCAAGCGAACTCTGTCCAGAAGCAACATTTTCGTTTGCTTAGGGCTTCGCTCGCAACTCGCTCAAGCGAACTGTGTCCAGAAGCACCTGGGCACGCTCGCTTGAGGTTCGCTTAGAGCTCGCTCAAGAGAACACTCTACAGGTCAGAAAAATAACTTTGAATTTCAAAACCCTTTTTCCCAAACTCTCAAATTTTGATCCTCCCACACTCAAAAATCGTCCCAAATGAAGTTTATAGGTCATGTACATAAACACATACACAAGGATGCTTAAAACTCATGAATCAAACATCATTTTGTCTTAATTCAAAATTTCACAAAACTTTCAAAATTATTCAACATCAACAACAACTTTCATCATCAATCCACCAATGGCATATTCATCATACCAATTCATCAACAACATGTTTTCAAACATTATCAACACAATTATTCATGAATTCCTTCCAAGTTCATCAAACTACAACTTCATTATTCATCATTTTTCACAAAAACACAACATATTCATACATATAATTTTTGACACATGGATTCAATAACAACAACACTTAATCATTCAATTTCACATGTACAAACATATCATCAAAAATTAAACAATATATTCATTCACTAAATTTCACATAATCACTTATTTTCAAAAGCACTTAATTAAGTAATCACTTATTGAGAAAGGGGTAGAAAAAGAGATTATGATTAAAGTCTCCCTTACCTCTAATCTTCTATGCTCAAATCCTAGGCTTCAATTTGGCTCCCAAGTTCTTGCCCTCTACAAGTTTTCTCTCCAATCCTCTTCTAGCCTCTTTGAAATGAACAAAGTTTCTAAAACCCTAGTTCTATCTCTAAAGTTAGAATATATACTCATACCAATTGGGCCTAACCCATAAAATAATAATTTGACTCAATTCTAATTACGCCACCTATTAGTTTTCTATCTTACCAACAATAAAATATTTAGCAACAACCGACACTAATATTAATTACTATTTTACCCTTACTCGCCAAAAGACCAAAATACCCTCCTAATCACTAAACTCAAGAAAATACATCAAAGGGCAAATAATCACATATAAGCATATATAAATACACGTAAATTAATTAAAAACTAAATAACGAAAAATCGGGCTGTTACACAAAAAGGCAGGTGGGACCCACGGTCAACAAGGAAGAAAGGAGGTCAACTCCTTCTTCTTCCTCTAACCACGTATGAACAAAACAACAACACTACATCATGCTTCAAAAAATTAAAATCTCAAAAAGGCACCAAATCTCACAAACAAATATACCATTTTGCTTGGTTTTTCGCGCTGATCATGAAACTATGCTTAGATTTCACAGAGGAGATTTGTGCAGAGAGAAAAGTAAACAACAACTTCAAATTGAAAAAAATGAAAACACAAAAAAACAGTGAATTAAGCAAAATTAAATAATGGAAAAGGTTCATAACACTTCAAGGGGTACGAATTCATCAGAACCCACCTTGTTTATGCCTTGAAATGGTCTAACTCACTCTCACTTTTTCTTGAAAACTTGTGGTTTTGAATTCACGGTTTTGGGTGGTTTTCCTTGAGTTTTTGTGTGTTTTTGGTTTGTTAGAAGTGTTTATGAACTTTTGGTTGAAGAATGGTGAAGTTTCATGGAGAAATGAAGATTTTGGAATTTTTGATGAAAATGGTGATTTTGTTCTCTCAAAATTTCGGTCCCCTCTCTTGAGTTGTTGTTTGGTAATTATAGTGGGAGTAACTTGGTCACCAAGTGTGAAGAATTAGGTTAAGTGGGGAGTAAGAAAGGGTATTTTGGAATTTTTGTGAAAAATGAGTTTTTTGTGACTTTTTTGAAGGATTTTTGGTGGTGAATGATGATGTGTAGGATAATGATGATGTGTTATATGTGAAGATGATTCTAGATGCACAAATTGTGGAGAAAGAAATGAAGTGGGAGTGAAATGTGTATTTTGTGTGAATTTGTGAAAGTTATTTTTGAATTTTGAAAAAAATAATAAAATAAAAATAAATAATAATTGGTGTAAAGTTGTGATTTTTGTGATTAGAAATATGATGAAAATGAAAGGAATTGAAATTGATGAGTTTAGCGTAATGAAATTGAGTTTTCTTGAGAACGAAGTAATAAAATAAATATGTGAAAAATAAATAAAAAAATACATAAAAAGGGAAAATTTGAAGTTGAATTATGGAACAAGTAACTAAGGAGAAAAACATTAATGGGGATGCATTTGGTGTGGAAAAAAAAAAGGTTTATCTAAAAATGGTCCAAAAATGGGGTATGCAACATTCAATTAGAGTTTGTTGCATTTAAGTTGGGGAGAAAGGGAGGTATTCTATGTCAAGAATCATGGTGAATTGTTAAAGTAACCTGACAACATTGAAGTGTATATATATATATATGAAGTTGCGAAGTTTGTAAATTTGAAAAAGAAGAAAAAGAAAAAGAAAGAGAAAAATAAAAAAAGAGAATAAGTTGTCAAGGTTATTGGTTAGTTGTTTACCACCAAAGGTTTGTAATGATTGGTAGGGAAGTTTGTGGTTTGATTGTTGATACAAGGAATGTTCCTCTATGATAGGCTTTTTGATTTCAACTATCCCACATATGACATTTCTTTTGTAGCCCGACCAAGTTATAACCTCAAGAAAAAACCTTTTGATCCATGCTTTTTATGCTTTTTGAGATGATATTTGGATGGACACCTAACTTAATCAAAATGTTAGCTTGATTGTTGGATGTGTGCTCATTACCCTCACTCATTGTTTTTATCTTGTTTTATCTGCTTACAAAGAAGTGTGTTAGGTGTGGTTCTTAGATAATCATGTTTTTGTTTGGAACTTTGTGATGTAAATTTTGTGCTTAGGACTTGTTTCACATTCATAGTTTGTGCTTAGGATAGTGGAAGACTTCATGCTTGCCCGCACATTTACATTTAAATCATTACCTGAGAAATATTTAAATTGTTTGAACTGTTTGGAGTTGTGCTAAAAATCTTGTCCAAAGCCTTGTAAGTTTCTTTTGTGAATCCTTTGTTTGAGGACAAACAAAAAGCTAAGTTGGGGAGAGTTTGATAAGTGCTCGAAAGTAGTATATTTCATATGATAATTTAGGCATTTTAGTAACTTGTTTTGCAAGTTAGCTAAGGAAAAGCTAACATTTGTTTCAATTTTGCCATTTATGCTTTACATGCCTTACTCTTCTCAATTTGTGCAGGAAGTAGACAAGCAAGAATCAAGAATTCACTTGAGTCAAGCAAATCTCGCTTGAAGCGACTTCAGCTCGCTTAAGCGAGATTTAGGCAGAGAGCACTATTGGATTTCGCTCCCCGTTCGCTTCCAGCTCGCTTTTGGAGAAAGGTTATCTCGCTTAAGCGAGATCATTTCGCTTAAGCGAGATTTAGACAGAGAACAACAATGGAACCTCGCTTTCATCCCGCTTTCACTTCGCTCATGAGAATACAACATCTCGCTTGAAGCGATTTCAGCTTGCTTAAGCGAGATTTAGACAGAATGCATCAGGAAGGCCTCGCTTCTATCTCATTTCCAGGTCGCTCCAAGCGAAGTTCATCTTGCAACAGGATAAGGGCCACGTGGCAGTTCTTCAATAGCCAGATTTGGATTTTCAAGCACTTCGCTTAAGCGAAGTGCATCTCGCTTAAGCGAGATGTCACGTTTTCAGCCCATATAAATAGCTTTCTCTTCTCTTTCCAAAAGAATTACTGTTTTATTCATATTTTCTGCATTCTAGAGAGAGGTTAGGGCAATTTCTAGAGAGAGAAACACAAAGCAAGGTAGTTAGGAGTAGATTCAAGCCAAGATTTGTTGAGACATCATGGATCTTGTCGTCGAATCTTCATCTCTTCTTCATCCTTTGCAAAGCTATCATAAACATATGTAGCTACATCTATTCTTGTGGTTTTGAGGTATTCAAACAAGCTATTATGTAATCTTTTGATCTTTTAATATATGGTTCTAGCTTATTTATTCAATATTGTTGTTATTCTTGCGTTTAATGTCTTATTGAGATTTAAAATGATATAGACATATACTTTTGAATCTAGAAATAGAATAGCAATCTATCTTAAGTTATCACTCTAGACATGGATGTTAATATTTGATAATCACTTTTAATCTAGAACTTAATGCTTTTGGGTAATTTAATTGGTTGGGAAATCGTCGATTAAACTATCCAATCAACTTTGTGATCGTTTAAATGTTTGGGAAATCGATGTTTAAACGATCACTTAGAAATAACGATTTCATTTGGGCACGAATGATATTGTCGAGTGATTGTGATAATATCGTTTAAAAAGCTAGAATCTGTTAATTGATCGAGAGATTGCAGTTGTTACGCTTAATTGATGTCTCTGACCCCAAGCGAAATAGCCCTATCTCTTCTCGTTTTACTTTTATGTCGAATAGGAAAATAGTTTTACATAAACAAACAATTTATACCCAAACACTTAATATGATAAATGGCGTTTAAATGCTTAAGATATACGCAACTCCCTGTGGATACGATCCTATTATACTCAAGTTTAGTTAGGTAAATGACATGTAAAAATCTTACATCAACATGCCAACCTTTTATGGAGGAGGTGAGCACCATGGTGTTGTTGAGGATGATGAGAGGACAACTAGTGAGCAGGGGGATGGCCACGAGTACATACATGGTTGCTGATGATACCCATCAGTGACCAGTTGATTGTGTTTTTATTGGTGCTTTCAGTTTATGCTTTTAGTTTTTAGTTTATACTTTTTCTTTTATTTTGGAACAATTTAAATTTCCTTTTGGTACTTGTACTTTTGAGCACTTGGGTTTGAAGTGCTCAATACTTTGCTGTTGGTATTTTAGCTTATGTTCTTTTTGGTTTAATAACTTAGCTTGTTGTTTTTCTTTAACTACTGTGCTCTGGAAGAAATTTTTTGTCCACTCTTACTTTTGTTTCTTAAAAAGAAAATTGCTCATGAACATCAAAGTCTAAAGTGCTCGAAAGAGCTAAAGATTGAGTAAAACTCAGGTGTGTGATAATGATATGAGTTGTGAGAAAGCGCAAAGTCAAGGTATTAGTTTCCTGTTTTTCTAGGTACTCACTAGAATTTGAAACTAGTACTTTGCACAAAACTTATTTCATCTAATTCTTCTAAAAAATATGATTATTCTTGAACCATTCAGAACTTAGCCAAAAAGTGAGGTAGCTTCAAATTGTTATACTATATGCTGGAGACCAATAATCACTGTCTAACTTGTTTGTTTTATGTTAAATCTGATAATTGTTTTAAATTGTATAAAAGCATAGAAAGGATCAAGACATTTTTGAAATTGAGTGAAACACTTGGCCACATAAAGCCTACCAGTGAGAAGAGTGAGTATTTGATACCCAAATCTGAGGCAAATGAATCAAGTCCTCAAACATGAACTGTCAATATTCATAAGCACAATGCTTATTGAAATTGCCCGAATTTTTTCAAAATCCAGTTCATGTTTGATTCACTCTAGGACTTTGATATTTTCACTTTGTTGAACCCTTAACCTTCTTGTACTTTGTCCCTTGCCTTAGAATAGGGGAACATTCAATTAGAGTTATGTTGTGTTTAAGTTGAGGGGAAATGGAGGTATTTTATGTCAAGTATTAGGGTGAAGTTTGAAGTAACCTGACAACATTGAATTGTATAGAATTTAGAACATAAAAGTGTGTAAATTTGAAAAAGAAAAAGTAGAAAAAGAAAGAAAAAAAAATAGAATAAGGTGTCAAGGTTATTGAATAGATTGTTGATCACCAAGGGTTTGTAAAGAATGGTAGCGAAAGTTGTTGAGTTTGATTGTCGATACAAATAATGTTCCTCTATGCTAGGCCTTTTGATTTCAATTATCCCACTTATGACATTTCGTTTATAGCTCAGCCAAGTTATAACCCTAGAAAGACCTTTTGATCCATGCTTTTTTGTGCTTTTTGAGATTATATTTGGATGGACACATAACTTAATCAGAATGTTAGCTTGATTGTTGGATGTGTGTTCATTACCCTCATTCAATGTTATTGTTTGCTTTATCTACTTACAAAGAAGTGTGTTAGGTGTGGTTCATAGATAATCATGTTTGTGTTTGAAACTTTGTGATGTAAATTTTGTGCTTAGGACTTTTTTCACATTCATAGCTTGTGCTTAGGTTAGTGGAAGACTTCATGCTTGCCCGTGTATTTACATTTGAATGAACACCTGAGAAGTTTTTATGTTTGAACATTTCTAAACTGTGCTTAAAATGTTTTCCAAAGCCTTGTATGTTTCCTTTGTGAATCCTTTGTTTGAGGACAAACAAAAAGCTAAGTTGGGGAGAGTTTGATAAGTGCTCAAAAGTAGTATAATTCATGTGATAATTTAGGCATTTTAGTAACTTGTTTTGCAAGTTAGCTAAGAAAAAGTTACCATTTGTTGCACTTTTTCCATTTATGCTATACATGCCTTACTTTACTTAATTTGTGCAGGAAATAAACAAGCAAGGACCAAGAATTCACCTGAGCCAAGCGAAACTCGCTTGAGGCGACTTCAGCTCGCTTAAGCGAGATTTTGGCAGAGAGCACCAAAAAGATCTCGCTTTCCAGTCGCTTCTAGTTCGCTTGAGAAAAATGAAATCTCGCTTATTGCGAGTTTGGCTTGGCTCAGGTGAATTATTGGTCCTTGCTTGTCTATTTCCTGCACAAATTGAGTAGAGTTAGGCATGTAAAGCATAAATGGCAAAATTGCAACAAATGGTAGCTTTTCCTTATCTAACTTGCAAAACATGTTACTAAAATGCCTAAATTATCACATGAACTATACTACTTTTGAGCACTTATCAAATTCATACTTTTTGATCAAGTTGCACCTTTCCTCAGCCTCCGTAGACACAAACCTCTGGTATAGTGGTTGAATGGATTGTTGGGGTTGTGGTGGTTGTTGAGAAGAGGTGCCCGTGGGTTCCTTCCCTCTCCTTCTTTTTTGTGGTGGCATTGGATGATTTGGGGGCCATTTGTGGTGAGTTTTGTGAAAGGTTATGAGAGTTAGGTTTTAGTGAAAAAGGGTATGAATTTATGGGGGTAGTTTGATGTTTGTGTGTTTGTGGTTGTTTGGTGATGATTTTTGGTGAAATTTATGGAATGATGATGTTAGAGATGATGGGTGTTGATGTTTTGATGAAGATTTGTGGTTTGTGATGTTAAGGATGATCAAAATGAAGAAAAAAGGTAATTTTTGGTTTATAGAAAAAATTGGCCAGAGTAACACTACAATTTGGGCTGTGAAAGACTGAATTTTGGAAGGGGTATAAACAGAGCTCGCAAAAATCGGTCCCCGTATGTGAAAATTTGGGCGCCGAATTACTTTGAAACAACCAAAATAAATTTTGAATTTTGAAATTCAGGCACCGATTGGCTAGATCGGGCACCAAACTGTTGATAAATGGTCTTTTTTTTTTGTTTTGAAAAAATCCACTAAAATTCGGCCACCGAAATTGACCATTCGGGCGCCGATAAATGTCGAACCAAAAGTTTTTTTGCAAGCTAAAAATCGGGCGCCGAGTAATGTCATTCTGCCATCAATTTTTTACCTTTTTTTCTATCGGCATCAGCACGGTACTCATTTTGGGCCATGTTTTTTTTATTAAGGTTTGGACTTCAAGGTCAGTCTTAACCCTCATACTTCTACTGGCTAAAACACCTAGAAACATCATATCGATATGGGTCAACCCTTCAGTCAAAACTTATAAGTATGTCTTTTCAGAGAAATCAGGGACAGGGCACCTATTAAGCAGCAGTTTAAACCGCTCCCAAGCATCATATAGCGACTCATTCTCCCCTTGCCTAAAATTTGAGATTTCATGTTTTTTCTTCCAATATTTGGACATAGGGAAAAATCTCTCTGAGAATTTTAGTTCCAGCTCATCCCAAGTTTGAATGGTTCCACTTTGCAAGGTTAACAACCAATCCTTGGCTCTCCTAGTTAAGGTAAAGGTGAACAACCTAAGTTTCTCTTGGTCATCCGTCATGTTGGCTGGGGGTACACAGAACTCACACGTTTCATAAAAACGACTCTAAGTGTTCGTGAGGACTCATGTTGTCTAACCCATCATATTGTTTTTCTTTCAACCCATTATGAACAGAGGTTTTGATATCAAAAGCTACATGATTTTCTGGTTGAAAGACATGAGTTAGTTGGCCACGGTGAGCGGCTAACCCATAGTTCCCCTACTTAGGTCTAGGTGGTGGCAGTGGTTGTAACGCCCGTTTTGAACTATTTTATTTATTTAATTATTTGATTGAGTTTAGAGTCTTTTTAAATAATTTATTTGATTTATGGTGATGTGTGTTATTTTGTGTTATGTGTTGGTGTTTTAGTAGCATATTATATTATAATATATATGTTATTTGGTGTAAAAATATATATGTTATTTGGTGTAGAAATATTGTGTTATTTGTTATAGAAATATGTTTGTTATTTTGTGTGGATATATATATATATATATATATATATATATATATATATATATATGTTATCTAGTATAGAAATATATTTATTATTTGGTGTATTATTATTATTAAGTGGGGGAGAGATATATTTAATTTAGAAATAAATAAGTAGAGGAGAAGAGATATAAAAATAGGAGGAAAAAGGTATTATTTGGTTTAAAAGGGAATTAAGTGAGTTTAATAGAAATTAAATGAGAGTTAAAAGAATATGGGGAGTTACTTTTTAGTAAAAATAAGAGTTTAAGATTTGGTTGTTATGAAATTTTAGGAAGATTAAGGGTTAAGTGGAAGTAAAATAAATTGTTTAAGAGTTATATATAAATAGAGAATTAGGTTAAGAAAAAAAAAACGTTTTCACGTGCAATTGAGAAAAGATGAGTTTTGAGAAGGACCAAGAGGAAGCTAGGAAGAAGAGGAAAGAGATCGAATTTGCTGTAGAATTTTCTTGCGTTGCTGAATTAAGGTAAGGGTGGGATTCCTTTCAATAATATATATGTTAATTTGATTTTTGATGGATGAATATGTTCTAGGGTTAGGTTTATGATAAATGTGATGATTTATGTCGGTTCATGCATAATTGTATGTTGTTTTGACTCCTTTGCTGCATATATGATCTGTAAACAAGATTTCAAATACATTGGGGTGATTAAGGGATTAAAAATGGGATTTTTGGGTGGAAAATGTCACTTTTCCCGAGAGCTGCACAGGGACAGCATCTCATGTTTCATGTTCTTGCGCCTTTTTCACATGTTTCTGTTTTGAACTGGGTTTTGGTGTAAACATGAAAGTTGTAGATAATTGTGTTAGATTTTTAATGGCTTTGGTTTGACTTCAAAATCATTCTTAGAACTTAAGTTATGGTCAAAATACTATACGTAGGTCACAGTAATTTTCATGAGATTTTAGCACAACTTTTCGCTTCCACTTCTGTACCTGAATTTGAAATAACAAACTGGTACTGATAGGTACAGAATTTGTCTTAGGTGTAAACATGAAAATTGTAGATAATTGTGTTAGTTTTTTAATGGCTTTGGTTTGACTTCAAAATCATTCTTAGAACTTAAGTTATCGTCAAATTACTACACGTAGGTCACAGTAATTTTCAGTTTCTGTACCCGAATTTGAAATGAAAACTGGCATTGATCGGCACAGAATTGGCCTTAGTTGTAAACGCGAAAGTTGTAGATAGTTGAATTGTCTTTCCAATGGCGTTGGTTTGACACAAAAATACCTTGCGAATAAATTTATATGAATTTATGAAGTTATGTGACGAATTAAGAATATTGTGGAGAGAAGTCCTTGTCAACGTCAAGGTTTGGGAGGGAGTCTTAAAGAGTTTAGGCACAATTATTATTGTTGTTGAAGGGCTTAATACATGTTTCGGTCCCTTAACTTATTTTTGGATTTCACTTTGGTCCCTTAACTATAAAGTGTCTCAATTTGGTCCCTTATGTCTTTTGTCATTATCTCTTTTGGTCCTATCCGTTACATTTTAACTGTTTGATCTATTTTTCAAATAGAAACCGTTGGATCATGTAGGTTCATTGTAGCCTACGGTGAATGATTAACACCTAATTTATTTTAAGCCAAAAATATAAAAAATTCATATTTTTTATAAAATATGAAGAAAAAAATATTCCAGATTTTTTATAAAATCATTTTCAAAATTAAAAAATTGAAAAAATTTATTATTTTAAAAAAGGTCAGATTTTTTTTTCGAAAAAAAAAAGTTTTTTTAAATTTTTTCTTACAAAATTCTGGAAAATATTTTATTTTTTAAAAATATGGAAAAAAAATATATAAAAAATCAGATTTTAAAATTAGAAAAAAAAAATATATTCCAGAATTTTTATAAAATATTTTCCAAGATTTAAAAATTTGAATATTTTTTTTTACGAAATTTCAAAAAAAGGTCAGTTTTTTTTCCCAAAAAAAATGTTCGTTTGATTTTTTTCTACAAAATTTTGGAAAATATTTTAATTTAAATAATCCAGAATTCTGAATTTAAAAAGGTTATAAAAAAGGTCATATTTTTTTTTTGAAAAAAAAGGTTTTTTTTTATTTTTTCTACAAAATTCTGGAAAATATTTTAATTTTGAAAAATATATAAAAAAATTCAGATTTTTAGAAAATATGAAAAAAAAAATATTCCTGAATTTTATAAAATCTTTTTCAAAATTTGAAAAAAAATATTTTTTTTACGAAATTTTTAAAAAAAGGTCAATATTTTTTTGAAATTTCGTAATAAAAAAAAATTCAAGTTTTTAAATCTTGGAAAAGATTTAATAAAAATTCTGGAATATAGTTTTTTTTTTCTAATTTTAAAATCTGAATATTTTATATATTTATTTTTCCATATTTTTAAAAATTAAAATATTTTCCAGAATTTTGTAAGAAAAAATTTAAAAAAAAACTTTTTTTTTCGAAAAAAAAAAACTGACCTTTTTTAAAAAAATAAATTTTTTCAATTTTTTAATTTTGAAAATGATTTTATAAAAAATCGGAAATATTTTTTTCTTCATATTTTATAAAAAATATGAATTTTTTATATTTTTGGCTTAAAAAAAATCAGGTGTTAATCATTCACTGTAGGCTACAATGAACCTACATGATCCAACGGTTTCTATTTGAAAAATAGATCAAACAGTTAAAATGTAACGGATAGGACCAAAAGAGGTAACGGCAAAAGACATAAGGGACCAAATTGAGACACTTTATAGTTAAGGGACCAAAGTGAAATCCGAAAATAAGTTAAGGGACCGAAGCATGTATTAAGCCTTGTTGAAGTCAGTGTTAATTTATTTAACTTATTTAAGTTATAAGTGTGAGTCCATTGCATATGCATAAAAGTGGCGATGAAGCTTTTGCTCAAAGTGGCGATGGAGCTTTTGCTCAAAGTGGCGGTGAAGCATATTAATGCTTAAAATAATGGTACCCCATGCATGATGTCTAAGTGTAGAGTTGCATTGTCGAGTCGTGTCGTTTGTGATGTTGTTTAAGTGATGATGTGAAGATGATTTTGTATGTTGTTAAAGTGAACAAATGTGATGAATTGTGATGTGTTTATGTTAAATACTATCTATTTACGATGTGATTGAAGTGATGATTGTATGTGGTTTGTCATTAATTATTGAATTATATGATATATATTATTGATTGTGTTTCTCACCCCTTCTGTTGGAATTGCCGCCTTGTGGGCAAGTGCAGGTAATCAAGCTTAGTTGCGTATATGTGAGGAATCCGTTGTGTGTGGTGTCTTAGGATGCTCTGATACGTAATGGGATGAGACTTTGTCGTTGTTTCTATTCTTTTACGTATTTTCTTTGAACTATTTATGATTTTAAAATGGTTGTTAAACCTTTTGAGACGTTGATGTGGCCTTGTGCCAAGATTTACTTAAAAGAATATTTTGAGTTTATAATTCCGCTGTTACATTGAATATTTTGATGAAGAATAAAATATTATTCATTGTTGTTTAGTGATTTTTACGAAATGTGACATCCTGATTATGGGTTTAACTCTGATAATATACGGAAATTTTTATGTTACAGTGGTTCTCCCATAATGACAACAACATGAGTACAGACAATTTCAAGTTCAAAAGGTGTTCGGTTAGTGTATTGTGTTGTGGCACTAGGGTCAGCTAACTTAGCTAACCAGACAGCTTTCCGATTGACTCTTGCGGTCTTCTCGATCTCTGGATCGTGCAACGAGTCACTCGGTTGCACTCTACCTCGCATAAACAACAAACAATACCTTAGTAGCACTGCACAATACAAAATAAATTGAACTTGATTTAATGAAATTTTCTTTTGACAAAATTTAAATGACAGAAAATATATTGCATAAATCCTAAATAATAACAATATTGCCTTGTTGAAATAATTCAACAGTCCCTGACAACGGCGCCAAAAACTTGATATATATTTGGCAAGTGTACCAAATTCAATCGAAGTAATAAATAATTCGAATCCACGAGGACTGTATTTAATTTTAACTTAGCAATTTCATTATTAAAATGATGTATTAAATTCAATGGTGCCCTTGGCAGTTGAGTGGACTTTTTGTAACGTAAACATAATAAAAACAGTAAAAGATAGGTTTTTAGAAAATTAGAGAGAGGTATGGTTAAGACCTTTGAATCCTTTGAAGTTCTCTTATAGTAATCTGCACTCCTAGTTCAAGCAAAGATTATCTAGTTCAACGACAAATTAACAAAGTAATTCTACCCAATCTCTTGACCTAGAATTCTCTCCGCAAGTAACAACCCCTTAATCTCTTAAGTGAATTTGAAACCGTTGGAGCTCTTAATAGTCCGTTAATCCATATATAATAACCTAATAATTGTCTATCTCTAGCTTAATTACTTCGGTTAAACATACCACCTAGTTCAGAGTTAAAAGCCAGGGTTAGTGGTCCATCAAGTTCTAAGACCGGTCTGCAAATTTATCAAGGTAGGGCTAGTAGTCAATAATAAACATACAAAAAGCATTAAACACAAGATGGTATGAATAAAAAAACTAGACTTTCATTGATATTCAAAAGAGTTCAACAAATTAGGGTTCCCATAAGATTACATCAAATTCATCTAAGTCTCAACGATGAAGAGATTAGTTACTCATAGCTAAAGCACAAGATAACTAACATAAAAGGCTTAATTGCAATTTTAACCCCCTAACTTTCACAAAGTTGGCCCCCTAAAAAAACTACAAAACGACCCACTATGTTTTGCATATGTGGCAGTTTTGGCCCCCAATGTCCATTTTGACTCGGTCTACATTGACGTGGCACCCTAAGTGAGGTGTCACATATTATTTTATTTATTTATTTTTTTGGTCTTGGGGGGCCAAAACTGCTACAGATGCAAAACTTATGGGGACGTTTTGTAGTTTTTATTCTTATGGGGCCAAAATCGCAACTTTGTGAAAGTTAGGGGGTTAAAACTGCAATTAAGCTAACATAAAAACAAGAATTCATACATGTATTGGATGATTGACTATGAGATGTGATGGTTGCCCACCAGATCTGCAAAGCTTTTGCTCCAAAATATGCCTTAGGTCTCAAAATTCGTGAACTCCTATTTTGAAAACGGAGTTTTCTATATAAAGGCATGTAAAAATCGACCACCGAAGTCACAATATCGACGGCCGAACTCCTCGAAATCGTAGAACAACTATGACCCATCAGATAAATTCGGCGCCCGATTTGTAGCACCCGAGGCCCAAAAAATGTTGAATAGAAAGAAGGTTTATCAACAGCAAAATCAGTGCCCGAATTGTAAATTCGGTGGCCAATTCTTGTTTCTTCAAAATTCAAATTTTCTTGTCCTTTTGTGGCTTGCAGCTCCCATGAACATGATGAATTACCCTTAAAATTACATAAAAAATATCTACTAAAAGAGTAATGAGAGAGTGTCATCATCTAACTAATTCTAAGTTATTCATATTCTATTTTTTAAATAAGTTGTTAATCCTTTTACTTGATTTGATAATTATCGATATTATTTTCTTCAATTTTCTTTGGTTTACTAAATCTAATCGGTCTTGGTATTTGGATTCTTTTTAATTCTAATATCTTTAATTTATTTATAAAAGTACCTAATTCTGTTATTTCAGTTTTCTTTGGATAGTAAATCTTTCATTTAAGTGATAGAAAATATCTTATCACCCAGTCTCATTAAATTTGCTCTTAAAAATCTACGTACAAGGGTAAATGTTTGATCTAATATTTAAGTATCTAAAGGAATTCCAATATTAGGATGTATTTTCGATTTTAATTTAACATAGGCTAAATTGCCTTCAACAACTCCAAGTATTTTATCAACTCGATCATTAATTCTATCATCCTTTAATACTAATTCTACCGGAGAATTAATTCTTTCTTAAAAAGTTGCTTTAATTAAAACTTGTATTGCTTGAAACCAAAAAAAAAACTTGTATTGCTCATATATGAATATATTCTATCTTATTCCTACGTTCTTCCCTCCTTATATTTATTTTTAACTCCATAAGTTTCTTCGTATTTAATAGTTGTATATATGTATGTCCTTGAGCATCCGCTATATCTGTAGGTGTCTCTCGTTAATGAATTTTCCATAGTATATTATGTTCTCTTTTTGATTAAACATTTTCATTATTCCTCCAATTCTTTCCATGCCTTTCATATTAGCATCTTTAGTTAAGTCTAGATCATCCTTTTGTATTTTTTGAAATTGAGTGGGATCAATTAAAATACTTCCCTCGTAATTTCCATCTTCTTCTGTAATTTGTAAGTGCTCTATGTCAATCATTTTTAGAAATTTATTATATTAACTAGTTCTTAAAATGAATGTGCTTAACAATAATAGTAAACAATACTAAATAAAACATAATAGTTAAACATTAATGGCATATGCATGATAAAAACTTAAATTAAGTAGACAAAGTTAAGTAGATATACCTGCTTATAAATTTCATGAATAAGAGTTTGGTCCAGCGCTGGTTCTGTAGCTTAAGTAGGATTAAGTAGGATTATTAGTAGGTAAATATGTAGTAATAAGTCGATAATATGTAGTAATAAATAGAATGATTAAATTTGAGTAAGTGGAAGCGATAAATTGTATTGATCATGCATACATGATACAAGAACTTAATGAAGGCACAAAAGTGGAATTTTTTTTTTTTGCGACCCAAAAAAAAAAAATGAAAAATTTGACCCCCTATGAAAAATATTTACCCAAATGACCCACTTTCAAAAATTTTTTTCAAAGGGGGTCATTTTAAAAGTGGGTCATTTGGGTAAATATTTTTCAAAGGGGGTCAAATTTTTTTATTGGGTCGAAAAAAAAAAATTTCACAAAAGTGTAAAGCTAGAGGACTAGCTTATGTTTCCTAAGGAAACTGACACGAGAGACTTTTCTTACAATACAACTTGGTTCATACATCAATATGAGACCTTATTTATAGGCAAAATGCCACTCCTACTATTCACTAGAAGTACTATTTGCTACTATTCATACTTTTATTTTTATTAATTCTTATGACACCACTTAAGGTTACATCTTTATCTCAAACACTATTCTTCTACTATTGCATCCATCTCATTGTCTTCCTTGTCATCAAGACACATGAAGTATTGCATGCATTTGCTAATTGATTCAGCATCCTTTGAATTCATGCACCGTTTACATGAATGGTTTAAATTATTTTTGAGACTAGCACATAGTTCTTCAAGGACACTTGTCCTATCATTCATCATTTGCACGTTGAGTGTGTAGAAATGCAGCTTATAACTTGTCAAGAGCTGAATGTCTCTTTCTTTAATTGCTTTTCCACTTGTCTTGCTAATTAGTATGATATTAGGTGTCTTGTAAAGTCCCTTAATGAATGAATCTTTTTTAATATTTTGGCATTGAGAAAATATACTTGCAAGTTGGTTGGATAAAGTTCTCGTATATTGTTCTTTATTGTTTTCTACTTCATTTGTTCATTCATATATGGAATTTTTTTATTACTTATTCCAATAAACACAAAGTGTTTGGTTGGTTGATTAGTTGAAAAGTCGGGATAGGTTGAATGAAACTTCAGATAAATAGGTCTTTCTCCTGTATTTATTTAGCTTATCCCGATTTTTCAACTAATCAACCAGCCAGGCACTCCGTGCTTATCGGAGAAATTAATAAAAAAAATCTCATATATGGATGAACTAGATGAAGTTGAATATACGAAAATTTTATCCAACCAACTTGCAAGTATATCTTTTCAATGTCAAAATATTGAAAAATATTCATTCATTAAGGGACTTCACAAGACACCTGATCTCTTACTAATTAGCAAGACAAGTGGAAAAGAAATCAAACAAAGAGACATTCAACTCTTGACAAGTTATGAGCTGCCTTTCTACCCACTCAACATGCAAATGATGAATTATAGGACAAGTGTCCTTGAAGAACTATGTATGAACCAAGTTGTATTGTAAGATAAATCTCTCGTTTTAGGCTTGGATCGGTGGCAAGTGGTGGAATGAAGTGAGATAAATTCAGATTCCATTGTTTGGTTTTGTAAAAAGTAATGGAATGGAATGGAGTGTGATCGAACCCATTCCATCCAATACCACTCACTTAGTCATTTTTTCATTCCCCTCAATTTAAAGTGTATCCAATAGAATGAAACACATTAATATTTCAATTACAATCTTGTCCTTACTTTTTTCTATTTCATTAGTAGCTCCTCGTTTCCAGGTTTTTACTCTTCACCATTTATTATTCCTTCTTGCTCTCATCTTGCACAACTCTTCATTATCCGTGTGTTAATTTGCCTGACTTTAATTCTTGTTATTAAAATTGAAAAGTTATCAACCTGAAAAATTCCAAATTGACGTGATGCTTATAGTTGATAGGTTGGATATTGAAAATTGCCTGCACAATACCCGTGTTTTAATTTGGGTATTAAATTTTGATGAAAAATTTGCAAATTAAAAACAAAACTCATTAAATCTTGAATATTGATGATAACTGGTTGTTCGATATTAAGATGGAAACCATAACTCAATTGTGACATGAATTTGTAATTCACATGGATTCAAAATAACCGATTGAATTGGGTTGAGAATTCAACATACTAATGCTTTTTTAAATAAAAGGTAAAATTGGAATAAAAATATTATAATTCATTCTATTCCGTTCGCTTTTCAAACAATGGAATGAGAAATTAGTTTCATTCCGTCATAAAATATCTAAGCAATTAAAAATAATATTTGTTCCGCTTCATTCCATTCTGTTCCATTCCATTTTACTCCGTCCTGTTAGTTTTAAGTTATTCAAGCTGAACCTTAAGAAGCATAGAAAACATAAGCTAGTCCACTAGCTTTGCAGTTGTGTGCCTTCGCTAAGTTCTTGTATCATGTATGCATGATCAATAAAATTTATCGCTTTCTTTTTTTTTTGGTACAATAAATTTATCGCTTCTACTTACTCAAATTTAGTCATTCTATGTATTATTACATATTATCCACTTATTACTACATATTTACCTACTAATAATCCTACTTAAGCTACAGAAGCAGCGGTGAACCAAACTCTAATTTAGAAAAATTATGAGTAGGTATATTTACTTAACTTTGTCTACTTAATTTAAGTTTTTATTTTAGTTTTATTTACTATTATTGTTAAGTACTTTCATTTTAAGAACTAGTTAATATGATTTTTTCTAAAAATGAGTGACGTATAGCACTTATAAATTATCGAAGATGGAAATTATGAGGCAAGTATTTTAATTGATCCCACTCTATTTCAAAAAATACATAAGGAAGTTCTAGACTTAACAAAAGATGCTAATATGAAAGGTAAGGAAGGAATTGGAGGAATAATGAAAATGTTTAATAAAATAGATAACATTATACACTATAGAAAATTAATTAATGAGACACCTACGGATATAGCGGATGCTGAAGGACATACATATATACAATTATTAAATAAGAAGAAACTAATGGAGTTAAAAAGAAATATAAGGAAGGAAGAACATATGAATAAGATATGATATATTTATATAGGAGCAATACAAGTTTTAATTAAAGCAACTTTTCAAGAAGGAATTAATTCTCCGGTAGAATTAGTATTAAAGGATGATAGAATTACCGATCCAGTTGATAAAATACTTGGTGTTGTTGAAGACAATTTAGTCTATGTTAAGTTAAAATCTAAAATACATCATAATATTGAAATTTCTTTAGATACTCAAAGATTAGATCAAACACTTTCCCTTGAACATAGATTTTTAAGAGGAAATTTAATGAGACCGGGTGATAAGATATTTTCCATCACTTATTGTGTTAATTATCCACTAAAAAAATTCTCACCATAATATTACTTTTAGAAATAATAATAGAATAGATGCCCGTAGTTTATTTGAGGATATAGGAAAGGCTCACTTGAAATAGTGTAGATTTGTCATCTGGTGTCGGATTGACTAGATTTATGTCTTTTCTAAAAGTCTCAGACCTCATCAGCATAACCACATTTTAGTCATTCAGAGTCCTCTGAAGGCCCAAAACTGCATTTTACTATTTCAACATATTTATTATTTTTTGTTTTATTTCAGTTTGTTAATTTTCGACCCATTCAGGTTTGTTATTTTCCTTAGTATTTAAACAGAACTTTCGTAGCCTAAGAGGCACTTTTTTCATTCAATTAAATTATCGAGAATTTTCGCAATTCTAATGAATTCCATAAACCCTTATTTGATAAGTTTGTCGTTTGTAACTTGTATATTTATCTATTATATTTAGCGCTTGCTAACCCTTGAAGATAGATGAACTTTTTTTATAGTATGGCAGCTAAGACAAATAGAAAGTAAAAAGTGATTTGGGCACCGCCATCTTGTGTTTATCCTTGCAATAACACAAATTTTTGGACCATGTAGTTTTGAAAAGCTCATTATTTTGTGAATTTTTTAGATTCTCCTCATTGAAAGGTTGTCCAATGTCCATGCACCTTTTCTTTGTAAACTTGGAGTATATATTCATGTTAATTTAGATAATTGTTGTATAGTAATAGCAATTGTAATATGATAGTTAGCTTTATTCCTAAGCCCAACTAAGGCTAGTTGAACCTCGTTCCATATTTGCCAACATTCACAACCATGTAGTCATTACATAGAACATTTGGTTAAGACTTTGGTTAATACGTTAGAACAGAGTAAACAACCATTTTAGTCCTTGAAAGTTACATGCGATGTCACAATGATTCTCGAATGAATTAAAACCATTTTAAACTCCTCGAGTCTAGGTTCCGTTAACCAATTTGGTCCTTGGCATGAAATACAGTTCATTATTCCGTTTGCTTTCGTTGAGTTGTCATATTCTTTATGCTTATGTGACAATTTTGCACTCAAACCTCAATTCCATGCTCACAAGGACCAAATTGAAAAGCTAAATAAAACATATTATAAGATGGAAAGTTGATCTTAATAGTTCTATTTAGTCTCTTGTGTTTCAGATCATCTCTATAATTATGGTTGTTGGTGATCTCTATCTCTACCATACTATCACCGTTATTGTGACCAAAAGATCGATTGTAATCCTTATCTAGAAGGGATTTTTTTTTCAAGTTTAAGGTGGTTCAGCAATAAATTTTAGAGAAAAGGTGGGTCTGATATTGTTTTCAAGGGAATATTTAAAGCTGGAAAATTGATTGCCATCAAGTGCTTGGACTCATTCTCTTTGCAGACAGAGGAAGAGGTTCAACAAGGACATTCTTCATACCAACAAGGACATGTTTTGAGACTCCTTTTAGATCGAATGTCTTTGATTACTTTGAATGCAGGTTATTTGCAATTCCTTTTGTGATGGTATTGAACAAATTTTCCTAAGGCAGAAGTTGTTGGAGATTGTGATTTATGCATTGGGACTCAAAAGTAACATTGGTGAAGTACATTGAGAATATGTTCTAATGTTTGTTTGTCACTTAGGTCATGTATAGCATGGATAAGAATATGGTGAAGAAATGATGCCACATATGCGGCTGATGTGTCAAAAAATATGACATCTCATCACAACTAGTAGAATAATATATGTCAATTAACGTTAAGGTCTAAATTGATTAACTAATGATATGTTTGTTTTTACGGTGGATAAAAAACCCACTACACACATGTTTTTTTTCAACTCTCCAAATTTGACGAATACTTGTATTCTCACGTGTACACTACTTTGAGACGCAAAAATGAAGAGCAAAATTTGTATCCAAACAGAAACTAATTGATTCAAGAATTTTAAATATTTTAAATTCATTCGGGATTATTGTTACAACACATGTCACTTTTAGGGACAAAAGTGCTTGTTTTTACTCCTTAAAAATCATCCCATGCCTAATGGAAAATATATACTTGTTTGGTTAGTGCTAAAAAAAAAATCACCCTAGTGTAATGGAAAATATTTTTTAGCACAAAAATACAATTCAATTTGACAAATTTTGTATTATGAATTTATGAAGAAAAATAAACTCGTCATTCAGGTTGGAGGACTATCATTCTTTCATCTGCTTTTCAAAGTTCTCTCCACCCAATTACTTCTTATAAACTCCCAAACATAGCCTTACCGGGAGTTTGTCTCTCATTTAAGTATCAAATCACCAAGAGTATCAATGTTTGCCCTTGCAAGAGGGTATAAGGTATATATTAAGAGCAAAAAAAGTGGTCTGAGAGGTCATTCCCAAAACACCCTATTGGTAAACTAATTCATGATAGAAATACTCATGATAAAGGACTTTGAAGTAATTATCATTTGCATACATTGACATGAAGAAATGTAGAAACAAATAGAAAATGTTCACAACAATTATAATACATTACACAAAAGATAAAGAATTGCAACACAAATGTAATGTGAAGGAAAATTTTACATCTAAGGAATAGAAGAAACTGGTGATTTTTTAAAAGGAAAATTACAAGGATAAAAGCCATGAAACCAAGTAAATGGACAAATCCTTGGCTGTGCAAAGAAATCAGCACACTCAATCACTGATCTCTGAAAAGGAAGATCATGAATACAATTTTTCCCAACATCAAGAACACCTCTTTGAATCAACATCCTACAAAAAGGTCCCACATGAGTAAAATAGTTATCTGACAAAGAAAAATTCACCAAATTCTCCAACCCTGCACACACAAAATCAGGCACCATTCCATAAAACATGTTACCAGCCAAATTAACAACCTCAACTTTCTCAAGACAACTAAGAGACATTGGTAAAGGACCAGTAAGTTGATTATTTCCAACATCAAAAACTATAGCTTCTTGAAAATAACCAATTTCATGAGGTAAACAACCTGTTAACTCATTGTTTAGTAAAACCACCTCGGATAAACTCGATAAAGCTTTCGGAAGATTTCTCGGTATTGAACCGACGAATTTATTGTTAGCCAAAGTGAGTAGAAAAATTGAACTAGTGGCTAAATTATCAGGCAAGTTTTGTGTCAAGAGATTGTTATTGATAAAAAGTACTTCAAGGTTTTGTGTGAATATCTGTTGTGGGACCCCACCAGAGAAAGAATTGAACCTTATATCCAAGAATGTTAAAGTGTTCATGCCTAAAACAGCCATAGGAAAAGGACCAGAAAATCTGTTATTACTTAAATCAAGCTCATAAAGATAAGGAAGTTTAGAAATTTGAGAAGTGATTGTGCCAATGAAATTGTTGGAATTTGCATGAAAAAGAGCAATATCAGGAAGTTTATCAATAAAACCATTAAGGGTAGGAGCACTAAGTTGAAAACCATTGAAATCAATTGAGGCTAAAGCAATAGCAGAATTGTTATCTGGTGGATGATCACAGTAGAATCCTTTGTAGTTGCATATATCAGAACCTATCCATGATTTTGTAACACCTAATGGATCTGAAGTAATCAAGGACTTGAATTTTTGTATCACTGGATACACTATAGCAAGTCTTTGGTCTGCAAATACCAAAGATTCTGCTTTGAACACAAAGAGCATGCACAAAGTTGAGAACAATAATTTTACAAAGATGCTACTCATCATTTTTTTTCTTCTATCTACTGATTCAAAGGTAACACTAATTAATAATGGCACATTTAGTAGGCAGAAAGAAGTGCAGTTTGTTAATTATGCCAACTTTCAAGTTGCTTTATATTTTTGTATGCATATAAGCAAAATGATTGGTTATTGGGTGGATAGTAGTCCAAAGAAGTGATATACACATAGTTTATGGTTATATATAAAAACTATAGCTATTGCACATTTGCACTACTTTGTGGTTTCGTCACATGCACGTCATATTGGACTGTGGACATGATATTATATAATAGTATTTTTCATGGATGAAATCTTATGTAAAATGTTAGTTAATATTGACAATCATCATAGAGACAAAGAATATCACTTGGTGGTGTTTGTACGATCATATATAAACAAATAACCTTAAAACATATAAATGACTTCATTTCAATATTTTTTATAGGCGACAAATTATATCTTGGTTATAGATTGAGTAATTGACGACAAATGATATATCATAATATTTTGATCAATTATTTATTCATCATTCTCTCAATGTATAAAAGGATCCTTGATTCATTTTCACATATTTGATGTATAAGGTTCAAGATTCGCAAAGTATTCAATTTGTAATCTCAAAGAGTTTTTTTTTTTTTTTTATCCTCTTATATATTTCATTTCAAACTCTTTCTTTAAACAATTAGATTTTATAAGTTTTTCGGGAGTTCTGATAATACGGACATCTTCAACATAAACAACAAGTATAACAAATTCATTTTCAAATATTTTCTTAAAAATACATGATAAAGTGATGTCTTTGTTTTTGAATACAGGAAGATACTTATTCAATTCGATTAAATAATCTTTTCAAGTGTCTGAGTTGTATGTCTCGTGAAAATTGAATCTTTGAGGTTAGTTTCAGATAATTATCACTATCAAGTGAGTTGCACAAAACAAAATACATTGTCACTTTCGATACCTATATTAATTTTTTTTTTTTTAGGGGTGGATACCTATATTAATGTCATCTAATAAAAGAGTGATTGTTAGAGAGTATTGAAAAGAAACTGGTGTTAGCACTAATCCAAACATTATTAATAGGCTGAGCTAAACTAAACTTTGCAAGGGAGGTGAAGACAAATTAATGAAATTACAATATTATTCGTGTGTGGCTACTAAATAAATGAATTTAACATCTATTAATAACCAAAAAACTACGTATGATTTTGCAAATATCGTGGACAATTTCACTGATTGATTAGGCATAATTCAGACAATATCTTGTTCCTTTGACAAAACTCAAAAGTAAAAAAAAAGAGGGAACACAAATTGCTCAACTACTCCCATAATGTGGAAAAAATTAGTGATGGTAATTGGTTATTCAGAGTCTGCACTGCAGCAAGGCATAGCTTTCCAGCTTAAAAAGATATTATAGCTAACAACGCATATATAATTGATTTATTTAAGCAGGCATTGTCACTAGGCACAGTTGGTGTTTTTGAAACCCGCAAATAGCCTAAGTGGGGAGTACTGTATATACTCCCTCCGTCCCATAATAACTGAGTCATTTTCTAAAAAAAAGTGTCTTAAAATAACTGAGTCATTTCACTTTTCAATACAATATTAATTACTTTTTTCCCTTTATAACTCTAATTAATATTACTTTCATCATTCTCAATATTAATGCACCAATACTTAACAAGAACACTTAAAACCACTTTTCTCTCTCCTTTATTTATACATTTGTCTTAATATGTGTGAAATGAGCAAATGACTCAGTTAATTCGGGACGGAGGGAATTTTTGATATGATTATATAATTTTCATCTCAAAGCATCAATTATACATTTGATATATCCTAATGTTGAAAGAAGGGATTATGTCGGTCTCTCTTTAGATAATTATTGTAGAAATTAACTACTATTGGACAATGATACCAAATGACTGTGATTGTCTTTTATATATAATAATAATAATAATGGTGAAGTAATGTTGGCACTACTGTGGATAAAATAAGAATATAATATTTTGTAAAAAAATGAATATAATACATATCTAATCACGTTTTATTATACTGTTATGTTTTAAAAATTTAAAAGAAAATGTGTCAAAAGAAAATATTATCATCAATAGAGGTTGACTCTAACAAGAGATATTAAACCACGACAACCTGATAAATCAACATATGAATGTTCAACACACCTCATGGCTCATTCCTCAATTAGAGGGAACTTATGAGGAAAACAATGTTATATTTTGTGTAAAAAAGGTAATTTTATCATTGGCTAAAAAAAATAATATTATCACATGACAAGATAAAAAAAAGAAAAATGATAAAGGCACTAGTTAAGTAGGTAAAAAAATCTTAAAATTTGTATAGTCAAACTTTTAAAAGTGTAATAAATACTCTTTTCAATATAAAACTTTCTACTTTTATTTTCCTTAATTAGAGCTATAGAGGCACTAGTTAATATCACTTTTAAAATTAATAATTGAATGACTTTATTTATTTTTTGTCTAATAACTTAGTGGTTAGAGCTCACATAATTTAAAAAACTCCAATATATAACACGGCCAGTTGATAATGTGGTATGGGCAAATATACTAAGTGGGCATATTTGGCACTGTCCATGTTTGTGGGGGAACACCAGTTATTTTACCATAGCACAGTGATAGTGTTTGGTGAGGAATCAAATTCCTTTAAAATATACGCAACATTATTATATGACTAGATAAAGAACAAAAAGGACAACAATATTTGTGAATATTATCTTTTCCACTTCTTTTTAGGTCCAGGAAAAGTAAAAGCTTTTTTTATTTTATCTATGAAACATGAATACTCATTGTTCAAATTATTAACGATGTCGGCGTATCAGTGTCTGTGTCGTATCTGTGTTTGTATCATGTTTCGTAAGTTTTTATTGGACCTTCAATATTCTAGAGATGGAGTGGAGATGGTATCAATTAGTCATTAAACATCTGAACTTATCATCCGTATTTTGGTTAAAAAGATCATGCAAGTCTTCCTACATAATAAACGGGTAACAATCAGTGGCGTAGGAACTTTGGTTGATGTTTATCATTTATCAAGCTAAACATTCTTAAAAAGTGTAGTTGATCCGGGATGTTCATGGGTCAGATGCACAAAAATACTATTATTGTAGCATGTTGTTTTTGAGGCTGTCGTAGTAGGTATGAGTGGTGTCTCATCATCATTGTAGATGTATGGTGCGTTTGATTGTTAAAAGAGTATTTTGATATTTTTATGATGTGTTATTTGAATAATTATTTGTGTGTTAATTTTTTGGACAACTATAAATTTATAAAGAAAAGTATATGTTGATACGAAAACTAAAACAAAGTGTAATATGGATATAAAAGAGAAAATTGCCACAAAAATTATCACGAAATGGTTGTATAAATATCACTTCTTTATTTTTATATTATGTGCTTTGGATAAAAAGTTGTGGCTAAGGGACAAAATGATACGTAGATAAATAGAGAAACTTTTTAATTTGATCAAAGAACTTGTTATTGCTTAAACATTTGGCTGCGAGTCCTATTTATATTTACTCTAACAAGGCTTCACATTACAAAATAGAAAGATCTAGAAGCATTGATTACAATGAAAAGTATGGAAATATAGATATTCTATTTCATATGACTAAAATGATCTAAACAAGTTAAGATTTTCCTAGTGCTTAATTTTATCTTATTTAGTATTCTCTATATTTAGATATTTTCATATGATTCTTCATTAGGTTGTCTCATGGTTTAATGAAGGACAAAAATTTACGTTTTTGTCTCATCCTTTATTTTATAAAAGTTGTCATGTTCGGTCATCTATTTTTTAGCAAATCAAACACACACATAATAGAGACCTAGTCTTGCTAAAGGATAGAGAATACATACAAAAAGGTGAGAGAAAAAAACATGAAGAAAAGTGTCACCACGAATCCTATAATATTGAGGGAGAGATTTGTTGCTGGTTTAAATCGATTACACTCAATATTATGTATTTATTCACACTTCTCAATTATTTAAAACACTAAAGTGTATTTTTTAAATATTCATCGTACCACCTATCAAAAAGTTTAAAATGTATACCACTAATCTCGCAATATACTCCACATTTATATTTTTTAATCATTTTAATTCAAAAAATATTTGTTAAAGAAAAAAGTAGGAGGAGCAAGGCACTGTTGCATGCATCAGACTCGCGGTTGAAAATTACGACCCAAAGTGAAAATACAAATACCTTCATCGATAATTATGCTCTTAAAAGCTTTCAAAGTAATAGTTTTTTTTTTTTTTTATATAGGAAAAAGTTATAGTTAAAACTTAAAACAAGTTTAACTAGTCCTCACTTTTCCAACATTTCCAATTGTGTTACCATTTATATTTTTAATGGAACGTAGTGATTGAGTAATTCACCCTATTTTATTTTTATTTTTAATTTAGATACTTCCCTAGTACCCAACATATACTTAAATAACACACACTTGAATGAGGAATCTGTGATATGACTTGAAATCTGAAATTTCACATAAAATATCCGCACAATAAAACCATTAGGCTGTAACAATGAGAAAAACTAACTCACCCTATTAATTTTTACTAAAACAAAATTATAGCAAGTAAAAGTCACTTAGGTCCTTGTTGAATATGTAACTAGAGCCTTTAAATTTATAAAAATTATAAAAATATCCTCAAATGTACATTTTGTTAGTGAGATTGATCTTTAAATGTATATTTCATTAATAGCTTCATCCTCAAATGTGTCTTTTGTTAGTTACTTCGATCAAAAAAATTACTAACAAAAAAACCCTAAAAAATGGTTTTGCATTTTTTATTCATTCAAGAAATATAGCGAGAGTGCTTACATGATTGTTTATTCAATGGAAGGTGTTACTTAAACCGTAGATTAAATAAAAAATGCTTAAAATCAATGTAAGTTAGGTTTGATGAAAGATGATGATTCTCACAATTAGATGAATTAAAGTTCAAATTATGACTGAAAAAAGATACTCATATCACATTAGTTTTCGAAACATTGAATTATCTCAAACGCAAAAGAACCTCTAAGTAGAAAAAAAAAAGAATTTGGTTCTCAATAGTTTAAAATCAAATGTATATTGTTTTGTTGAACGGAATTTGTTGTAATTACAATTGACATTATAAACAGATCTAGGCCATCCAATCACGAATAAGCGGCTGAGATTATTTTACTGCGTAAAACTGTACTTAAAATCTAAACCGTTCGATTTCAAATCAATAATTAAGATCAGCTACAACGCGTTTTTTCTACGGCAGTGAATCCGGATCCGTTTTTTTTATAAGTGGGCTCACTCTTGGGCCTAACCCATAAAGTAGGCCCATCTCTAACCTAACTGAACTCACATGGATGATGACATCATATTCAAGGTGACGTGTTTCAAAGCAGAGAAAGAAAACAAAAGAATGTGCTAGAAAGAAAGAACCATATTCATGTTCATTTTCATTCATGTTCCAACACTTCACCATTTCTTCTTCTCTATTCTCTCTTTCATATTCCTAATTCTAACTTTCTTATTAAACCAAAACCAAACAAAAACTCTCAAATGAATTTTCAAACAAAATCGATTATTTAAAAAGCGATTATCCGAACAAAATGGATGGTGAGATGATGGAAACGGAGGCGTCTAGCTCCGGTCAAAACGACGCCGTTCGTGATTTGCTCACATTGGCTCGCCAATTCATCAATCAAGGAAAACCCTCTCAAGCCCTTCAAGCGGTAATTTTTTTTCTATAAAAATTTGATTTTTTTTTTTACTTTCTTTGACATCAAGATTCGAATTAATAACTTGTCAAATTAACTAATTTAAGAAAAATTAGGAATTATTTTGCATGTTGGGTTGGTAATGTATTTTGTGATTCACAATTTGTAATTTGTAGTATAGTGGCATTTTGGTGCAAAATTTTAGACTATGCAGGAAACTTTAGAGGTTTCATATGAATAAAGTTATGATTTTTATTTGTTAGTTTGGTTATTTGTTATGTTAAGCATTCTGGGTATTTGAAATTTTTATGTGAAATTTGTTTTCTTGTGTGTTAAATTTATCTGAAAACGTTTTTTAGGGTGAAATGAAGTAATGAACTGTTGCTGGTAACTTCACTTAACTAATCAGTAGGACATTGAAGTGTGTGATTGGATTATAGCTGCTTTTTTTGTTTACAAAATAGCTTTTCTTTGAGATCAAGCAAAACCAACCATTCAGGAGTTTTGTGTGGGAGTTTTTAAAATAGAATGAGGATAATGCGAGATTATCATGCAACTACTCAAATCTTAGCTTATAGAGTTATATGAAAGTGTTACTAGTTCTTAAATATGATGGTGTTTTGAGGATTTTAAACATCTAGTCTCACGCGAACTCTTACCGTTCCCAAACATACTGAAACTATCAAACTAGCATTGCCTTAATCACATTTACATGAGTTTTAGAAGAACATGAAGTTTCTTGCCTCATCAAAATGATGTTTTTATTGCATATATGGAGTGTTTATTTAGATAGTTGCTCTTGGTAGGTTTGTGTCACCCTACTTTGTGGATGGTTAAAGCAGTTAGTTCAATGAGTGGTTGATGGGTATTTCAAGTTTGATAACTCAGTAATCATCAATTGAACTTAACTAATCACAATTTCAAGTGTTCCAACTACATGTAGATTTCAACACTTGAAAATCAAGGTTAATCGTGTTTAAATTGTGGCTAATAAAGTTCAGTAGATAGTTTAAGTTGCAACATCTGATATATCTATTAACCAAATGTAACATTTCATTAACCACATGTCTGAACTGTGCTAACCATTTAAAAAGTTGTCGTTTTGTAGTCCCAAATTGTTGTTCAAATAACATTTATGTGCATTTTAAGAGGTTGTATTGTCACTCACGTTATGCCATTATTCCAAAACACATCAGCCTTGGGACATGTCACAGTTTTATCCCTTTCTCATGTCTCAAGAACCTGCATTGTAAAAGGTGATGCTTGACTCAGCTATTTAAGCCTTGGGACATTTATGTTCTGATGTGTGAAACTGATAGGTACTGGTTAAGATCAAGGGTGTAAAGATTGTATTTTTATTGAATATGTAGAAAGATTTGATTCCATGGACTGCTCTACCTCTCAACCCCGCTGTAAGAGTGTTGACCCTTTTATAAAAAATTATGAAGTGACACAGGGAAAATGTACAATGAGTAAGCTCAATGTGTGCTAAAATCCAATGAATCAGAAAGTTCAAGCTATTATTTGCTATATGAAATAAGTTCCATTTGTGGAAAGCAATAAAGGAAAGAAAACCCTGCAGAACCGGTGCAGCAGTGTATCACAGATTGGGGAGAGATTCAGAGGGAGGTACTATGAGCTCTCAACACTCACACGTTATCCAATGCCTCGGGTTCCCTTGATTCAGTGGGAGTACTATGAGCTCTCAACACTCCACCTGTTCCTTTACAGCCTGTGTTTACAGCTGGAACTGAATCACTATGCTCATTCTCATGTGTACTAATACACTCATTAACAATAAACTCTTCCTTAATAAATCTTTACATCATTGTGGACTTGGGAAGAGTAAAAAGATGTTTCCAAAACATCCCTGTAAAAACCTTGTCCCTGTCTGACACTATGGACTAACGAAATCCATGTAATTTGACAATGAGAAATGATATTTGTACAACCATTTTGCAACAACTTTTTGACAACTTTCTCTTTCATACTCACATGATGTTATTATTCTCTCTCTTTCTTTTTCTCTCCATTGTTTTTGACCAATAAAAAGAGAGAAAAACAAAGTTGTCACTAAATAGATGTACAAATATCATTGCTCTTTGACAATAGTGTGAAAAAAAGTTTCTGCTACCTTTAAATGAGAGAAATCAGCCAAGTCTCCAGCTTGTATTCTATCGAGAATTTGTGGAACCACAGTTGTTCTTTAAGGGTTTGAGTGGTTTGGTCATTAAGAGATTTCAAACTCTTTTGATCGGTGGGAATGAAGAACTCGTGACCAATCAAGTAATACCTAAACTTGAATAGTGCCTCAGTTATTGCATTACATCTCTCACATAAGCAGATTGCTTTTGTATTCTAGGACTCAATTTGAGTAATAAACAATAGGGTGTTCACCTCGACTTAAGAGAGCACCTTTGCCTGAACCGAAGGCATTCTAGGACTCAATTTGAGTAATAAACAATAGGGTGTTTACCACTTAAGACAACACCTTTGCCTGAACCGAAGGCATCAGTTTCTAAAATGAATGTTTGCTGAAACAAGGCTTTATTTTTTTCTAACTATCTCAACCTAAATAATACGCAGCAGACCTATTAGAAACAATGCATGCTTAAACAAAAGTGGAATATAGTATGTACTTGCCCAAGGAGAAAAGCTAGGCAGAAACTTAGACGGTGTTTGGTTTGTTATGTGAATTCATTTGTTGTTGATATGTTACGCTAGTAATTATATTTGTTTTTATTCGAATTTTTTGATTTATTTTTTGTATTTTAATAAAGAAAATAGAAAAAAATAGCCAAGTCTTGATTTTACCACTTGCTCATTCAGTTTGGAAAATAAGGAAGAAAATAAAAATAAAATAGTATTCTCATAATTATCAGTCAACATATATCAACTGAAATTGTGGACAGAAAGCTAACCAAACTCTTCTAAAACCTGCAAGTCTTTGTGGTGGCTGATATTTGTTTATAATTGGAACAGGTGGTTGTAGCAGTGAAGAATAAAGGTGGCGATGAAGCTGTATTTCAGTCCTTGAGTCGTGCTCGTGAGCAGTATAGAAGTAGACTGCAACAGAATGCTGCGGCTGATCAGCTGGCTTCTTTGTTTGCCGAGTGTGCCATTGCTGAAGTTCAGCCTGCAATGGTCGAACCATCTGCAACAAACATTACCAACCCATCAATAACTGCAGATGCTAATGGGACATCCATACTTGCTGAAAGTGGCAGGACACAAGTTGTATTAGATGCAGTTTCTGATGGAAGCAGCTTCATTTGTTTGAAGTGTGGAGGCCTTGTCAGCAACACCCGCAGAGACGAGCACTATACATACTGGTGTTGTTAATCTGAATGCTTGGATATAAGGTTGAATTTTTGCTATGGCGATGCTTATGTTTTTCCATGAATCTACAATATGAAGTGATTATTATACCTTGGTCTTGGAAAAGTCATACTGTGGTCATAGTGGAGTTAATTATCAAACTTGGCTGGTCTTTTTTGAAGACTCCAATGCTGTAACCATAGTGATTTAGTTACCAACACAGAGAAGTCCGAGTAAAGGTTGTGTATGATGTACATGTCTCTAATGTTACGATTGGAGCAACTGCACCTTCAATATATTTTTGGTTTCTTTTTGAGTTGATATGTTTTAATATAAGTATAATTAGAAAGTAATATACTTTACTTTCAATGGTTTTTTTTGCCTAAGAATTTGCTATAATGATGGTGAAAGTAGAGGAAAAACAATCGTTTTTTATTCACAAGTTTAGTTCATTAATGAGTTAAATGAGATAGCTTCCGAAACAAAATAATATGAAGTCATTGATTTTAACTTTTAGGAAAAATTGTTGTTTAAGATTTTATACTTAAATATAAGATTTGTATCTTTTTGGCTCTAAAGAAAAAGGATTTATAATTTTTTGTCTAGTGTTAGATGAGAAGATTAATAGATTATATAAACTGCTTTGAAACTACTATTAGCTTGTCATACTTTCTAGGTTTTCCTTTTGTTGATTCTTCAGCAAAGCGTTCTCTTGTAATAGATGTAACTGTATTATATCTATGAAGCTCAGATTCTCTAAAATTAGGGAAGTATTTGGATTCCGTTACACCATAGATTTTATTGGATATATATGAGATACTTTATTGTTGGACGTGGAAACAATATTGTGAGCCATCAATGGATTGGAAATGTACATAATTCACTTCAAGAAGATATTGAACTTCTTAAATTGGTAGAGTTGTCTTTCAAGAAGATTTTGTTGATATCTAATATAGAGGTTTAAATTTTTGCTGCATTTTAGGCCAGGAAATGCATTGCAGAAATCCATGGCTTGCTCATTGGTATTAATTTGATAAGGGAATTAGGCTTGAATCAGGTGATATTATGGAATTGAATCTATCACCTTAGTCGATATGATTTACAAGGTTGTCGAAATGCAGTTCTTTAATCAAATACGTTTACTCATTTTCTTCATTTGCCTACTAAATGCACATCCACAATAGCGAAAAAAACAGTTGATTAAAAAGTGCCAATAGTGTTTATCAACATCCTTTTACAACAGTTGTCCAAAAAAAAAAATCCTTTTACAACAAAATCCGTATGGTAGACTACAAACTTTTGCAAGATATTAACTAATGTTCATTTACACACAAGCACACAGGCTAGGAGAGGGAAAAAAAATAGAGGAATTTCCTTCTGTACTATGTGACAAAAATACTACAATATTTATTATATAAACAAAAATCAATGATTGAATCAAACACAAAAAGACCATAGAAACATAACAGTAAGGAACATAGATCCTCAACACATTTCCAGGACTAGACAAAAAAATACAGTATTTCCTTTTTCTCCTTCTAGTGTTGGTATGGACAGACAAATTTCCAATATAATTTGTCTGGAAATATGTTTTCCAATGCCTCCAAGCAAGCAACTATCTTCCATGCTCAATTATTTGATAACTGTCGGGCAACATTTCAACACAACTCACAAAATGCTCCGTATGCTGTAACTAACTAACTATGGGAATCATTTTCAAGATTTGGGTAGTATTAACCGAGACTGATAGAGGTATATACTGTTAGCAACCATTTACATCACCCTGCAGCCAGAAACAAGGAAATCAGAATGTTAGATCAGTCCATCTATAAAAGAAGCTAAGATTATGTTTGGATAATTAATTAGCATTGAGTTAGACGACAATTAAATAAATTAACGGGTTGATACATATTTGTGTTAAATGGATTCGGAAGAATATAATTTGAAAGCTTGTATGGTGCAAGACTTGAAGTTGTTTAAATAAATAAATAAACCAGTAAAGGGTTATTACCTGTACTTAGTTAAATGTTCTTTCTATGTCTTGTGTCTAGGATCACAGTTGTAAGAAATATAGTGAAACCTAAGCCACGACAAATGGCTGATCACGCTAACTATCAAATTCACTTGATTTGAGGCGAAGTATGTGAGCGTGGCCTTGCTCTCATCATCGTTTCATCACTGTGTCGAATCCGTTCAGAAAGTTTCCATGGCTTCTGCCACTTCCATTTGAATTGTATTAGCCACTGATGATGGCTCCTTTTCCACCTCCATAGCTTGCCAGAAGCTTGTCCTGCAACTGCTAGTTTTTTCATTGACAATTGCCCAATGGGTACCATCTGCATCAATAACAAATCTCATGCTTAGACCAATGAAAAGACATAGCAATTAAAATACTAGTGGAGAATAAATTACCTTTCTACTTTGATCTATAAATGCTGCTGATTCCCTCACTTGGCCATTAGCAATGCCTGGTGTATATTTGCGCTGTTTCGATGCTGGCACAGGATCCGGAGATAAAGGTTCCTTGATGTCGTCTACAGAGTGTTTCAATGAATTTGGAGAGTTTCCCTGTTGAAGTCAAGTGAAGACTAATTAGCTAATGACAATGGAAGCAATATATTGATGACAATTACAATGACTAACACAAGTATAAGATACTTGACAAAAAAAACTCGCAAAAACAATCACAAAATATCAGCTACAAGGAAAATGATGACAATAATAAATCCGACTGAAGGAGATAGTGACTATGAAGATATATGAAATCTTGTAAATAGGGATGTCTAAAATTTTATTTGGACATCTAAAATCTCAGTAGATTGTAGAAATGTTCAAAAATAGCTTTCACAACATTGCGAGTCACAGAGAAGAAAAATGTCTTTGAGACACTCATTTATATGAGGACACTTGTTCATGTTAAAATAGACTTTGGTGAACCACATTTTCAGATATCAAGATAGGGAAACATAATTTCAGTATCCCTAAGGGAAAAAAAGTGGAATTCACCCTAAAATTTATAGATAAAAAATATTTTTGTTTATTTTGATTATGGGTTGACTCTGTTGGTGCAAGACTGTATGGGGTCCTACTTACCTAAGTTGTTACTTTTGATAATATTATAGATTTATAGTCTCATTCTAGGGCTATATCTGACCTTTTGGAAGAGATCACTGAACCAATTTATTTTCTTTTGAATTTTCAGACGGGATCTTACCGAAACTGGCTTGGCCAATGTGGTTGCATCATCTAGCTCTCTCACTTTCAGTTCCTTCTCAACTTCCTTCCTCTTGATCTCACTTTGCCGTAGTAGACCTACAAGTTCCCTGATTTGATCTTTCATTTCTCTTATCTCCATATCCTTCTCCCACATTTGACACCTGTAGTTTAACATTTCATACATCAAATTTAACAGCATATAAAATAATTTATACATTTGCATCTTGATGTCCTTTCCCTCTATATCTCTACTTTATTTTATTTACTAGAAAAGTAGACAAAATATCATCAATCACTGTTCTATATTTTTCATGAATTTCTAAACTTCCTATGAATAAATAAATGGTCTGTTGAATTGAATTGGATATCCAAGTAAAACAGTCAAATTTTTAGCACTTAGACTAATGCACATTTATCCTGTCCAGAGAAAAAGACCAAGAGAAAAAATTTAAATCTTTGGGGGCTAAACAAAGCACCTAGTGTCTGCAAGAGAATTGAACATGTATTGAAGCAAAATTTTGGCTTCTCCCATTGAGCGCAACTGGTTCCAGTGTCCACGGTTAGTGAAGGCCCGTTCTCGTTCTTCTGCCTCAGATAGTTGAGAAGCCATTGCCACAAGTGAATTAGATGATATGCTCAGCATGTTCTCCAGTGAAGCTATTCTGGCCATTCTTGCATTTAGCGACATGGATAATGCTCTGAGAGAAGTTAAAAGCAAGCAGAAAGAAAGAGAGATGTTATTATTTTATATCGCATGTGCTAATATTTGAAAGAGCCAATATTTTCAAAAAGTGAAGAGGTAGGCATTTGCAAAAAAATTATGTATGTAATGCAGACCTAGCAAATCCGTTCTTCCCTTTTGGAGGACTAAGACCACTGGCAGCAAATTCATTTACTTGTTTCAGCATGGCTAACTCCTCTCCAAGAGCAGCCCGCCTGAAGATTTTGGCACAGTGTTAAAGATTACGAATACACTTAAATCAATAAGAATCATAGATTAGGAATATGTGCCACATACACTTGGCTCTGCTTCTCATACTCAAAACGAACTTCATGCTCTTTTACCATGACTTCTAGCTCGTGATCAACCCACCGTTGCAAGGACTTCTCATTGCTCTAAAGAATAAACTCAATAAGTCGCTTACTTAAAAGATATTATGAATAATCAAGAAAGTCTTTGAAGAGGAAGGAAAGTTTGTTACCTGTTTAGTTGTTCCACTCCCATTCATTGTAACTACAACATGAAATACAATTACAATATTAACAAAATGGGAGATTTAATGCACTGAAACCCTCATGATTTATTCACTAAAAGAGGGTTCCACTTTCCGGTACACATTTAAAAAAAATTAAAAAATCATCCCTCTCTCTAAAGCATACAATAGGGCATACCAACTATTAAAATAAGCACCTTCTGTATCATTAGCTTAAAAAACTTTAAAGAATTATTATTTATTAAACAAGTCATACCTGATGCATCTCGGCTAGAAGATTTACGAGCTTCTAACAATTCCTTTAACTTCTTGGTGGCCATTGCAGCTTCCTCAGTTTTTCTCTGAAGGACCTGAATAAATATTCAGTTATTTATAATTATTTACAATGACAATTATCAGTCCTAACCAAAAACTAAAAATAAATATTGGTGCTAGTTGTTTCTCTAAACCTTTCATTCTTTTTCTAAAGAATTATGCATGTTGTGTACAGAAAACAGATGTATTGACAACATGTCATTTAATATGGCTTCTCAAAATTACGTCATAAAATAATGTTTTATTTAGCTCTAATAAAAATATGTATCTGATAATACTCCCAGAGGCACGATTTAGCTTTATGCATGAGTGAATATCATCTCTAAATGAACATATGAATAAGGAAGGTATAGCATGCATGGATGCATCCTCTCTTAATTAATATTTTGCACATATCTGAAAAATATACTCTTCTGGATTACAAAAGTAACTGTTGCTGAAAATGGAGAATAATTGCATTCCTTACATCAGTTACATGAGTACATGTTAAATGGAAGTATAAGAAATAGAACTTACAGTAACTCAAATTTTCCAATGATATATAGTTCAATCTCTAATGATTTGTACAATATATATTGAGAAGTATGTAAGACAAAAATATTAAGTAGAATAAGGTTGCCATCCAACAACTTTAGAATACTCACCATTTTCTGACGCTGATTTAGAGCTTGCAGCTTATGCCTTTCAAATTCGTTTCTTCTTCCTTCTTTCTTTAACTGTTTAGCAAACATATAGTTAATAGAAGGTCAAAGAGCATATATGGCGGGAAGTCAAGTTAATAGTGTGTGGAAGTGTTCAACTAGTCGCGATCAGTTATCACACTGGCCAGCTTCTAATTTTGGCCCAAATTGAGTTGTTTGAAAGCTTTGGAGCACCACATATCATTTAAGTTCATGTTTTTTTACATAAATAAATGTTCAACTGATAATGAAGCAATTGTTTCAGTTTTGGTAGAAAATCAATTGGTGAACTTTCATCACCTTAAAATGAAGCTCAAGAGCATCATTAACCAATGAAATGAAAAAAATATACAAAAAAGAGGACGCTTAACATACTTGCAGCAGCTCTTTCTCTCTAGAGGCCTTCCACTGCCGAAATTGTTCTGCCTCTTGTTTTATCCTTTGTTGCAATTGAACCTGGAAACAGTATTCAATTTAGAACGTAGAACGAGTATATTGAGAACTCTAGATTTGAGAAAGTACAACAATCTACCTTTTGGGCTTTTATAGATTGTATTTCATCTTGAAGGCGCTTTGCTGCTTCGTCACTTTTTTGCTTTTGCTTTAGAAGCTGAACCTGGCTATCTTGTTTCTTCTTCATATCCAGAATCTAGCATTCATATATTTTGAAAAGCTTTTAGTAATTAAGAATTGATCTGATGTGAATCAAGTAAATGGAAGAATAGCCTCTTCAAAAAAAAAAGTAAACGGAAGAACAAACTGAAATGAAAAACACTATTTCACCTGGGCTTCCAGTGCTTTTAATTTTTGGGCATGGATATCCTCTGATTTGTGTGTTTGTCCATCAGAACCGGCAGCAAGATTTTCAACTTCAGCCAAAAGACGATCCCTATCTTGCTGCATCACAAATGAGGTGTATGTATGAATATATGAATTTTCTGTTCTTAAAAAGGAATATGAATTTTCTGTAAGAGCAAAATAACTTTGCAGAATTTCTATTGAACCTGGACAGTTCTCTTCTCATCCTCAAGTTCCATGATCTTCCTTCCAAAGTGCTGCTTGAGTGTTTCAGGATCTGATGATCCAAAAAGCTTCATCTCAGACTGTACAGACATCAATCCGAATACATATATTAATAAAATGACAGAAGAAAACCACTTGATGTTTTCATGATTATTTTTTATATTGGTGTCTTTTTATTGATTATATCTCTTGTGGTAAATAAAATTATTATTTTCAGATCAGCTTTATAGTCATGTGTTTACTATAAATTAGTCAGATGCAAGAAGAATACAATCATTTTGCAAGCTAAAGCGGAGAAGAATATTAACCATTGCAAACAAGTATAAATGTCGCGTGGCAAGGCTAATAAAATAATAGAACATATGACACCCATGGTGTGTTGATTTAGTGGGTTATTACGCATAATATGTCATGAACATGCATGTTCAATTATTCATATGCATTAAAACAACCTCTTTCTGCTCCAAGCGTTTATTCAATTCATGTAACTCTCTATCCATACTGTTTTGCAGAAGTGTATGCTCCCACTCTTTTGCTACTTCTTCAATTTCCCTTGAATCCCCTGCTTAAATTGGTAATTGTAACCATGAATCATAGAAGTTTTGAGAATCATACTTGACTAAATTTAAGAGCAGATAAAGTAAGGCGCACATTTAGAATTGGCATTAATGACAGATTATTAAATCCAGATCAAAGAAGAGTCTTACCCGTTGCTTCACTCATTGGATAATCAGGGGCTGTGAAAGGTAAGCCCCTTTTAAGCCCATCAGTCTTTACATTGTACATGCTACCGTCCTGAAAAATGAAGGTTTGAAACTTAAATTTACAGCCTTGCAGTATATCCTGAACTCACTTTCACTCATGTTTATTATGGTAATAATGGAAATCACTTCATGCAGTGGAACCCAAATACCAAAACAGAAGAACATATCTAGGCACTGAAAATTTGAGAAAATATTAATTCACCCAAAGAAGATTATCAGCAGATGAATGAGAGGCTTACATAAGCATCCTTTTCACTTTGTACTGCACCAGAGCATCTACTACGATATTCATGAAGTTCGCGGCAAAGATCCTCATTAGCTGCTTCAAGCCAAGAAATTCTTTCCTTGAGGACCTACATAACCAGTCATAAAGCGGTTATATATTAATCATACAAATATAACCATATGAATATATGTAATTGATGTGAATCAAATTGTATTAGAAGCTATGTAAACAGAAGCCCAACTACATTCAAGGTTAGGATGCTATTTCTAAAATCACAAAATGTGTATTGATTGATTTTCAACTGCGCATCAAAACCATGTCCATTAAATGTAACCACTAACCTATTATAGAAAAATATTGAAAGTAATAAAGAATTCCAAAATAGAAACTGAATACCTGAACTTCATCAGAAGAGCCACCAGAACGAGCACAAAGTTCTGCTTGCAAAGTCTCTAGTTGTTGTCGCATTTTAAGCATCTCATTGGACATTGGATCTCTATTGACCTGTGGCAGAATAAACAAAATATGAGCATAAATGTCTACAATACATAGGCAACCAATAGTCTCAATTTTTCCAAATGAATGAAAGGGAACAAGAAATTTATCCAGATACTTACAACAGGCTTATTTCGGATATTGCGTGCACGATTTGCATACTTCAAAGTGTTGAGGGTTTCCTCAGCATTAATGTCAGCAGGACTTATACAGGCTGGGATAGAACAGGAAGATTATCAAACAAAAGCTCGGTGAATATTTGATATTTTTTTTGAAGCTAATCACTTGAGGGCCAATGATAGGAGGAAAAATATATAGATTGGGATAGAAGCAAGGAAAACAACCAACCTATCATAACAGTTCTGCTGTTACCACCAAGTGAATCCTGCAAAATCATTTAACTTTACTTATAAATACAAAAATCAAAAAAGAAAAGAATACTATGTTAAAAAGATCAAAGAAAGAAAAATAAATAAAAATCCTTTATACATTTTTTTTCATGTTTTATTTGTTTTATCTTCTCAGTACTGATGACTTCTTCTTTCTTCTAGATAAGAGTAGATGTAGTTATCAAGATGAATCATGAATTCGATTGCAGTATGATACAGATTTACATGTGCTTTTTGTGTTGATGAATATTGAGTAACGAGAACTGGTGAGCATGCTAATTTTGCATAAAAGGAGTATTTTTCAACATTGTAATGTAGATGGATATGTGCTGCAAGAAGGATAAACATATATAGAGATCACGAAATCAAACCTGCAAAAGCCTGGTAAGTTTACTATCTCTATAAGGAACATGAACGCCTTCTTTTCTCTTTTTCTCATCACCGAGTGCACTAATCACATTGCCAAGTGCTAGTAGACCTTTGTTAATGTGAACTCCTGTTTGAAAAGAGACGATTATTAAGGAATACATCGCCATCAAAAGAATGTTTAAAAAGTGAAAGTGAGAAATGCCACCATCTAACCTTCCTTAAAACGTAAACCATCAGAACCCGTTCGTTTAGCTCGTTCTGATCCAGCAAGATCTACCAAGTGCAACTTGGCACAAAGATAGTCTTCATTCATGGTATCATTTAAACTGGTCTCACTAGGATTGTTGAGCTTCCGCATCTGCTCTAATGTGATGGTGAAGATGGCATGGGAACGACTAGTTGGACATAGGATAGAACAAAAATAAGAGATAGAAAGGAACTCTAGCGAAATAAACAAAACTAGCTAATTAATGAAAGGTTTTAGTTTAATAATATTTTTTAGCATATTTATCCAAAAATAGTATTTTTTTTTTTTGACGTTCTTATCCAAAACTAGTAAATCAAACCAAAAATAGGATGAAAAAACATTTCGTGAATTAAAATGAATTTATGCAGTTAAAAGAAGAGAATGAAAATAGATAAGCAACCTGGATTGGTTGTTCATATTGGTGCTCCCAGTTGCTCTACTCAATGATCCTTGTTCTAGGCAAGCAGACATTTCTTTTAATGTTGCAACACTGACTTCAGTAGATCCTGCTAGAGTAATGACGCCATTTGAAGCCTCACGAATTTGTATAGGCGGTTTACCAGGAATAGTCACTTTCCCTGTATGTCCATTTGCAGTATCTGGTTTGCTCATAAAAGACGGGTCCAGCAAATCTCTTACTTCCTCTTTAAGAATCTTTTAACAAATAAAATTTGGTGTTAGATGCTTAACCGAAACAACTTCACAAATACAGAATTTATTAGTTTTACATATTAAAGCACAATTATACTTTCAAAACCTTGGCTGTAGGATGTAACAAAGTAAAAACGAACCTCGATAAAGGACACGTGCAGCTGAAATTCAATCTGATTCTTTAAGGTCTCAATTTTACTAAACAAGGAACTCATAACTTGGGGTACTATTCCTGCTTGATAACCATCTTTAGAGCCAGTGCCCATTGTGTATGTTTTCCCAGAACCTGTCTGCAATAGAGTAAAAATGTCATGTACCAAAGAGAAATAACTGCAGTAGCATGTAGAGGATTATTTGAGCTTATCTACTGGTATAAGCACGTGTAGACGGTTTGAGAGAGCTTATGACATGTGCATGAGCTGTTTTCAATTTATTTCCATAAGTTCTCTAAGATAGCTTATGAAAACAATTTGACTTTATTTTATCTTTGTTATAAAAATGGCTTATACATAAGCACTTATATAAGTTGTTTATTCAATCAGGACCTGCAGTAACTATACCTGACCATATGCGAGAACAGTAGCATTATATCCTTGGAACAAACCACCAACAAGGGAAGAAACACATTCATCAAACATGGCAGATGAGGGTGAACCAGTGCTCCCATAAACATGATCAAATGTAAAGGAATGAGCACCAATTTGTACCTGTATCATAGTAACAATTAGCATATAATTCAACCCAAATTTTTCAGATACTTAATGATACTATTCTGATAAGCTATTTCAGAGGGAAGAAAACTTGTTTGGAAGGGATATGAGTTTAAGGATATCATTAATTTACCAATCACTTGGCATGTAAGATTTTGCTAAATTGTAAACATTACCATAAAAATTCAAAAATCATTTCAATTAATTTGAAATGATTTTTCCCCCAAACTCTTAAGTTGAAACATTCCAAACACTTCACTTATGTGTTCTTTCAAGCCAACAATTACCCAAACCAACCCAACCAAAAATATAACATAGTCAAGGTCTATTTCAATTGGCTTATTTGAGCTAATCTATTGACATAAAGAGACTGTTTGAGAGAGCTTATGATATGTCCATGACCGTAAGTTGTTTCCAGCTTATTTTCATAAGCTCCTAAGAATAGCTTATGAAAACAACTTATAGCATATATGAAAACAATTCAACTTTATTTTATCTTTTGTTTTAAAAACAGCTTATACATAAGCACTTATATGATAAATAATGATGCTATAAGCGCTTAATTAAGCTTATGACATGTCCATGACCATAAGTTGTTTCCAGCTTATTTTCATAAGCTCTTAAGAATAGCTTATGAAAACAACTTATATCTTATATGAAAACATTTGACATTAATTTTTTTTTCATATATAAAAACAGCCTATACATAAGCACTTATATGATAAGCAATTATGCTATAAGCACTTAATTAAGCTGATTTCCAAACATGACCTCAAAATATCCCTATCAAAATGACCAAAAAAGTTAACATCCAAATCAAGTAAGCATCATCAGATCACAAAAAACAATTCCAATAACTTCCATATTGAGAATTAATCTTCTCCAATTTCGCAATCAATCATGGATCCAGATCTCCCTTAGATTCACCAATCAAAATCTATATCAAAAGCATAATCATCACATTGTTGAGAGAAAATGCACCTGAGGCTTCCCTGAAACAACAGTTACACAATCTTTACAACCTTGAACCTTCTCATCATTGATTAACGGTCTAACATGAACCGCAACTTTCACACAACAATCTTCACCTGCTTCCATCACGAAGAAGCAAAATCACTTTACACACAGACAATGTGAGTGCGAGGTTCTTGGATCAGATACCGAGTTTTCAGAAAAAAAAAAAAAAACAATGTGAGTGAGAGAGAGTGTGAATTGTGAAGAGAAGATCAATAAGCATGTAGCATATTGGATTTTCTTCTTCTCATTGTTGTTGGAATAACTGTGAGAGTAGATATAGTTGAAGGAAGAGAGAGAAAGAGAAAGGGTAATTATGGAAATAAAATTTAAGGAACTAACTGTAAGGACAACAACCACTATTATATTATTTTATATTTTTTTCTTTTCTTTGGCTTCACTGTAATGTTAATGTACTTTTTCAGATGGTTGCGTGCTCTTAGTTTTTTACCACTTTCTTTCCTTAATTGCCCCTACCCGTTTTCACAACAGTTAGTTATGTTCTTCTCTGGTAAAGGTCGCTTTCAACAACAACAGAAACCCGCGGTAATTAATCATTTGTGAGTAGCAACACCAGTGTTTGTTGAGGGAAAAAAAACGTCTTTTACCAAATCTTAGACAACTTTTTGTTCTAAGAACAAATTATCTAAAATACGGAAATACATTGTATGAGATAAAAAACAATTTGTTAGTACCATAAGCAAATTATTATTTTTTATAAGATATCAAATTGCTGTTTTTATTTTGAAAATATCAAAATGTTTTTTTTATTGTTCCTGAAAAATGCTATTATAATTGTCCATTATATGAATATTTCACCACATCATTAATAATTTAAAATAATTTAGTCTCTTCAAAGGAAAGAAAAACAATTTAAAACAAACTCAAATTACAGAAAATAAAAATTAAAAACATTTTTAGAAATAACCAACACTTCAAGTTTTGGCATCTTGGAATTTTGGAGTATTTTCACAAGCTTCTGTGTTTTAAACTCGCTGTAAATAATTATCTTGCTTAGCAAGGCACCTTTATTTTTAGCATAGACACCATATATTTAGCATAGCTTATGTCTTAAGTCAACAATTTTTATCAATTCATTTTGCCTTTTTAAATTGATGTGCTCCTAAGGCACATTTATATAAAATTAGAAACAAGGTATTAGAAATAGTGCTAATTTATTTTTCAAAAACTTAAAATTAACTTTTTTTTATAAATATTTGTTATTTGTAAAATTTATAACATGTGTTCTGGACACATATTAGCATGACCTTGATTAATATTATTATATTTTACCAAAATTGTTGATATCACATTGGAAGGTTTTGAACCTCTTTAACTTTCCACTTGAACCATTAAATGATCTTTATATCTCTTAAGTCTGAATCTTTTATAAATTTGGTAATAATAACTAATGCATGTGAATATTTAGAGATAATTCGTAAATGTTCTTGGTACTTTGAATTGAATAGACAATTTATGTGTTGCACATGGATGATATTGAAGAAAAGTTTGTATCATAAGAAACTTCACCTAATTATAAGTTTTTTATGGAAAAAGTAAAAGGTGTTGAATTGGAGGTGAAGGATGAGTTGTGAAAATGGAATGTAATCTAAGTTGGAATATAGATTAGAGAGAAGGTAGCAAAGAAAGAAAAAAGGAACCAAACCACACAGCGACAGCGCACAAACCACGTGAATAGGAACTGGATTCACTGTCATTATCATACACGTTCACACTTCACAATATGTCATACCAATGATACCATTTTTGCTTCAACGACACAGCCCTCGGATATGTCTGAGATATTGTAACCCTTATATTTGCCATGCACGCATTTAAGGTTCATAGTATCACTTTGTGCCACCTAAAATCAACTTTAGATTCATTGTTTGTGTTTCATAGTTAGAAAGCTTATCTTAATTTAAATTAAGGTGAATACTGTTAACTTTGTACTACCTCTCTAGTTATAAATGCATAAAGAGAATGCTAAGGAAAGTCTTTAGGGTATTGTTTAAACATTCAAAAGTAGTAATTTTTATATTTGAAATTGTATAGTTATAACTTTTATATGCGTTTGAGTTGTTTTCAAAACAAATTTTTTTTTTAAACAATGCTTTTAAAGTATTGTTAGCAAGAATATCTCTGTCAATGTACCAAAAATCAAGAACATTAGTGTTTACATATTAAGTTTGTTTTTTTTTTCTTTTCAAGTAACTTAGTTGAATAGGTAATGGGTAACCTTGGCGCAACTGGTAAAGTTGTTGTCATGTGACTGAAAGGTCGTGGGAGCAAGTCTTGGAAATAGTCTCTTGTGTAAAAAAAAAGGGTAATTAAGGCTACGTTGCGTACAATACATCAAATGGTGGGACCCCTTTCTGGACTCTACGTATGCGGGAGCTTTAGTGCACCAAGTTGCCCTTTTTTTTAGCTTAGTTGAATAAGTGGACCGTCGGAGTTCGAATTCTGACCCCTACATATATTATACAATGTTTTTACCAACCAAGTTAAGATCACAAACATAATTTACATTCAGTTAGTTAATAATATATTTTCTTTTTAAATTATCTTTCAATTATTATAAATATCGTCTTTTCATTTTCTTCATTTAATTAACTTTTTTGTGAAAAAGTAACTAATGTATCTTATAATTTAGAAAGAGCCCTTTTTTAAGGTGAATTTAGAAAGAGCCTTGTAAGCTGTAATGGACAAAAAAAAAATAGAAAAATTAATATCTTACATATAGAGACGGAAATACTAGTTGATTGGTAAAAAGATACTTATAAATTTTAAAATTGGATAAAAAAAATAAAAAGAAACTTCAGGCAACATAAATTTTGAGTGAGACAAAATATAAACTTATATTTGTACTCAAAACAAATCAAATTGGTATTTAATTAAGTCAATAAAATATATCCTTATGTAAGAATTTGTTTTTGAGAATGTATAACAAAATTTATATGTGTAAGAATGAGACCGTTCTCATAAATATTCATAATGGACTTTAGATAACATTTTATATGTCACATGCAATCTTATTACATATGATGGGACACTTATGAATTTTAAAACCATTTAACAAATTTGTTGTGACCTTCATCTAAGTGTTTAGTAAATAGTTTATTCCCTTAATCAGCACAAATATATGTCAATTATTCTAAGCAATGATATGCAAAACGAAAGTGTTGTTTTTGTTTGAACTACATATATTAGGAAGCCAATCAAATCACCTATGTTGAGGCCACTCCTAACTCATCATCATTATTTGTTCTTATATAAAATTGTTGGGGAGAGAGAAATAAGAATGTGAGAAGAAAATAAACTACTTAACAAATAACGTGTGATAACATAGGATCAGTTATTAAAAATAAGGAGGAAAGATCCATTGATACGGCACATATTTAAAAATGAACAGAATATTAGAAAAGGGAGAAACAATTTGGGTTGGGTGGTAAGTGGTAACACAAACATAAGCACAATGCACAATGGTCAAATTAGCATTAGAAATAAAATTGGGTGAAAGATAGGAAGTAAACGGAATATTAAAAGGAAATAAAGTGGGTAGAGCCCCACCTGGCCTGGCCTCCCCACTGGACATATCTAGCTGGTTGGACCCTAACTTCACATGGAATTTAGCTTCTCTAATATGGCGGGGCCTATGCCTAGCTAGGTCAAAATTTGGAGGTCCCCTATGTCATAGGTAGTGAAAATTTGTAGAGTCTATTTAAGGTAGTTTTTCTTCATAAACTTTTGATTAGTCACAAGAATTTTGGACATAATTCCTTAAAAAAAATAAAAATTGGACATAATGTGGACACATTCACAAAAATAAGAAAATATAGTAAGATAGAATAATTAAATTATTTTAGGAAAAAAATAATTAAATTATAGGTATTTTTATGTAAATTAAGTATATTTTTATTTGTGTCTAAATATTATGTTCAAAGACTTTGTATGTTGAAGTATTTTTTCGTTTAACTAAACGTTTTGCATCATCAATCCGAGAAATTCTATTATAGTCACAAACACAAATGTATAGTGTTTGGGCACACACACATTGCAAGATATTTTTAAATAATAAAAAAGAAATTGATGATAAAATGATTTAGTATTTCAAGAAATAATACTTTTATGTATGTGTGACCAAACACTATTTATTTGTGTTTGTGACTATGAAAGAATTGCTCCATCAATCCATCACAATCATTATTACTTACATGATCAAATGATTATGAGCCGTAAATAATAACAAATGCACTAAAAGCTTCGGTTAAATGATATTTTAATAAAAAATTTGTCTTAAAAATACAAGTTTTTACTTTTGTCTCTACAATAATTACACCATTTTTTAATATAAACTTACTTTTTTTATTACTTTAACAAATGTCCCAGCGTCACTCATTCCTCAAAGTATATATGAATTAAATCTATTATAATATATGTTATTATATCCTCTTCATTTCTTCTTTTTTTTTGTCATAAAATGAAGTGATAAACACCGCATAAAACTGACACACAAAAATAGCACCACATAAACTCACGTACAATTGTGATGTCTCGAATTTAAACTTAAATAAAGGTGTGTTTAGTCTAACATTATCAATTGAGTTAACCTTATAACATATTCTCTTTATTTCTAAAAAGAAATAAAAAGTTTCATCATTAATTTTGAAATGTATAAAGATGAAATGATATCACCACTTTTAGAAATGTGGATCTTTATGCACATTTATATACTCAAAATATTATTAATAATTCATTAATTAAAGAAGTTTTCAATTTGTTTTTGTCTTTGAAAAACAGAGAGGATCTCAACATTAATAAATCGTTAACAAGACAAAAATTGGTTTAAAGTCATTTTGAACTAATTCAAAAAGGCTTAATGTACTAAAGTAATATATGAGGTTTGCCTCCATGCCACAAAATTTTGGAGTGTTTCTCACATTTGTATAATAGAGAGACATTCGCATAGTAGGAAAATGATTTACTAGTAAATAATTATAAATTTGGTTTTTTTTCTGTAAACTCTCTCCAATTTTTTTTCTGTGAATTCTCTTCAATAAGTCGGTTTTAGTTTTTTCTTTGGGTTTTCTCTTTCATTTTCTTCATTGAGAGATGTTTTTGAGTTCATTTTTTGACATGAAGTCATCTCTTTTATCCTTTTCTCTTTATTTCAATCTAAATAAATGATGTTTACATAGATCTAGGAAAAAAAATTCTTTGTGATTTTGTCGCTTGAGTGCTTCTATTTGTTGTTTGTCATCTTGTGTGTTGTTGTTTAATTTTTCGTCTAGTTGCGGTGTTTATTTTGGTTATTGTTGAAAAATCAGTTGTTCAATGATTTGGGCGCTACGTTGTAGATCAAGAGACATGAGTATTCTAATCAATTTTTTTGTAGGCATTTTGTCGTTGTATGTTATTGACTTGGATATTGTGAGTTTGTTTGCAGATTCATCATTTACATTTTTAGCTATGTTAAGTGATGTACTCTATCAATTTGAATGAATGAATATTGTTTTGTTTATATCAATAAAAATAATAATAAACTTGGTAACTTGAACTTAAAATTATACCTTATATGTAAGTTCACAAATAATCGTCATGTACGGAAAAACCCTAGATAATGAAATGTTGTGTGAACATTGATTTGTTAGGATGTAATTTCGAACTCGCAACTTCTTCGATCTCTATATTTTGTGAGTCTCGCCAGAGAATTTTTTAAGGAAAAAAAGAACATCACAATTAATCTACTATTTGAATTATCATTAAAAAAATTTAGATGATGAAATATTGTGAGTGTTTATATGTTGGACGCAATTTTGAACTCTCAACTTCTTTAGTCTTTATACTTAATGGTTGTGAGTCTTTTGGAGAGGTTTTTGTTTTTGTCAAGTAGTTTAATGAGTAGAAATTTATCTCATAAAATGAATAAATAACGTGTTTGATGTTCTAATTCGGCCCATATACATATTATACAATGTCGTATTTACTAACTGATTAAAGGGGAAATAGGTTTTAAAGGGGAAAAACATCACAATTAATCTACTATTAGAATTCTCGTTAATTATTTTTAAAACAAAAAACAAAAACACATGTCTTTGCACTTCATGATTGCTGGCACACATATATACACTTTGCTGAATCCACATTTCTCCACTCTACCTTCTAGATTAAGTCTTTTCATGTGTTCTCCCTAAAACTATACCCTTTGACATCCTAATCTGTCTCCCTAAAAATAATTTCAACATGTCCATATTTGGATGCAAACTAGTTTTTTTCATTCAGATTCGATACAATTAAGCCGGTGGAAATTAAGATCGTTTGAAAAAACTGATCAAAGTAGTTGCAAAGGGGCCACTCATGGGATCACAAGGGGAAGATGGGTGGTGACTTGTGAGTGCAGTTTGATGGAATATATTGAATGTACGTGTACCATATGTCCATGTGCCTACAGATTTATGAAGTTGCACCGATATAGACTTTAGAGTTGAAGCGTGACAAAAAATTGATTAGTAGGCCATAACTGCAATACATTTTCCTCAATATATGTATCTAACCGTTTTGTACTTGTTTGTGAATATATATCGTTGGAACTTAAGCATGTGGTCCGTAAAGCTCAATTGACAATGTCAAAATTGTTAAATTTAATTGCATCTAGGTAATATCGGAAACTTCTTACATTTTCACTCTTTAAGAGTCTAATGGTAACATTTTCTTCTTTGTTGGGTTAAGTCGAATACAAGTAATTTGGTGGAGTACCTTAATTCACCCTAGAGTTAACTATTTTTATAGTCCAACTCTCAACAAAAACACCAACGGTTGAAATTTAAGGGCATAAAGAGGATTCAATCTAAATGATAATTCATTAAATAAGAGATTCATGTGATTTAAATGACAAGTTTAACATTTTTTTTTACTTAATGTAAGATTCTTAACAAAAGATGAGTTAGTTATTAAAACCAATATATGTTTATTTCAATTTAGACACCTATTTAGGTTTTTTTTTTTTACAAAGCTAAACAAAAAAAAACAGGAAAACAGAGAGAACGAAAGAAACAAGGGTTAATGATGTGTTTCGTCCTTGCAAATAGGGGTCGTTTAAAAATTCGTCCTTGTATTCGTTAATCCTTGTTTTTTAGCCTTGCAAAGTTTAATCAGTTAAAATTTCGTCTCTTGACCCAGTTAATGACTGCCACGTCACTAATTTGATGACGTGGCAATCACTGCCACACATGAAATTCCAATTTTGCCCTTAAGAAGGGGAAGAAAGAATTGGAAACCCAGGGGTAAAATTGGAATTTCATGTGTGGTTTAGTGACATGGCAGTGATTAAGTGGGGAGAGGGACGAAATTTTAACTGATTAAACTTTGCAAGGCTAAAAAACAAGGATTAACGAATACAGGGACAAATTTTTAAGCGACCCCTATTTGCAAGGACGAAACACATCATTAACCCAAGAAACAAAAAGCCTAAGCTCTATAGGAAAGTAAGTTCCTATGACATCATTTCTAAGTAAATCAAGAAAGTCTTGAGGAGGAGATAAATGGATTAAGCATTTATTATTTGAAGAAGCTTTTAACTTGACCACGAAATCAACGCATTAGTTTCCTTCCTGGAATAGTGTTGGACAGAGAAATTGTGAGAAGATAAAAGATCCTTTATATCCTGAATTAGAACGTTGTAGGCATGATACCTATTTAGGTATTTATATTCAACCTATTGCAAGTTTAATTTTAATGAGCTTAATTAAGTTGTTTCTCGAAACATGGTTATACGTATCTATTGCATTGCCAAGTTCAAATCTAAAAATTACAAGACTAAACTATTTTACTAAACCATAGAAGTTAACAATTTTATACACAGTTCCATGGACTCATGGAGCATAAATAAAATAAGTTTTGCATCATACATAGGTTAGTTTTTATCATGGAATCAATTAACTCATTATTAAATCAAATGAGATATGATAAAATTTATTTATTCAATCCTACAAAACACGCTAGACTATTTTACTTCTTCGCAAAACCTATTGTTATATATCTAATATTTCTTGGCACCTTTAAGTAGAAGGAAGAATTAATAACTGTACAAGAGTGGGGACATAATATCCAAATTTCAAGCTTCTTTTTCAACCTAACTCTTCATTCATTGGATTCCTGTCATCCGAACGTTGCCTCAGATGCAAACGAAGCAACCACAACGTGGCCCTTTTTTCAAACTGCTTATTTCAGCTTCTTGAGATGATAATACATCATTGTTAAGCACTTGAAGTTAAGTTTAAGTGGATATTAACTAGTAACATCAAGAAAGTTCAATACTGTTTATGCTAGGTATGAGATTGAAACTGGCGACACACCCCTCAAGGTCTTACCAAACTAGAAAACGAAATAGCACTATGGCTATGTGTGAGAAGTGGTATTATTTATGTTAACAATTAGTACTTGTATTGCATGCATAAAATTTGCTTGGCAAATATACCAAGCTTATGTTTGGTACCATGATAGATATGATTAATCTCTCAAAATTTTTTTACCATGAATCGGTCGTGTATTCCACTTACCACTATTTATTTGACTTCAACATTTTACACCTACTCTCCTTGATTTCCGCCGAATATTAATTTTGGTTGATTTTGTCATTGTGATCCTTTCGTGGTGAATTACTTTGCTTAATATAGCACTTCTCATCACGAAATCACAGTAGTCCACAATAATTTTGCAGAAAGCCAAGAAGTTTCAATATTGTTTAAGCTACAAAACTAATAAAGATAGAAATTTGATAAAAAATGAATGATAAACTAAATATCTATAACAAATTTATTAAAAAAATTATTATATGAACTTTCTCTTTTAATTTAATATATTTATTTTTAGATTAATCAATTCTTCATTAGTTTGGTTTAGTGTAGTAATTGACTATATATTGCAATCTAGTACTATAATTTTTTTGCAACGTCCTATAGTTTTCAAAACATATTTATTCCCATAATCCCATGTTTGAATCATACATTAATTTCTAGAGACATTAAATTTTAGTAGCATTAATTTTACACATACACATCACTTAGTTGGCCATGTTATCGTAGGAATAGCACAATCACACAGTTGGGGAATTAAAATTTAGTAGGATCCATTCTTTCTCAACATGCTTAGCTTTTTCCTTTATGCTTCCAGTGAGACTCTAACAATGCACCAACGTTTTCTTTTATTCTCGACCAACCTATCATCTTACCCAACTTTTTTCTCAAATGCTTTTTTCTACCCATGTGGTCCTTTAAATTATCACATGCTCCCATCCCATCTCCTTTTCCATCACTAATAAACACCATTTCTTAAACATCATTTCTAATCCCCCCTCCCTTTCCCTTTCTTCATCAATAAACCACACATCTTTCTACCACCTTTTAGGGTTTGGATTTATGTGGAGTCAGAAATCATATATTCATATATTTGAAATATCGATGGTTGTTCGATTCAGATTAGACGTTTTAAAAGATACATATTTTAATTTTGTTTTATAATTCAAAATTTCGAGTTTGAATCTCAACTATCCAATTTAGATTGAATATTACCGATATTTCAACTGCTTGAATGTGGAAAAATTCCCACTACACCCTCCTTTTACTATATCACTCTCTCCCTAGCAACTCCTCACTTTTAATCATAATCATTACTGTAATTATTATTAATAATGGTGTAATTAGAACTACTTGGACTATAACTCCATTCTCCAATAGCGTTGTCTTATTAACTCTCTTCCATTCATTTCAACTACATATATTTTCATAGAAAAGGAATGACTTTGTAGCATGATAATCAAAATGGGTCCAACCTATCACAAGTCAATAAAAAGTAATTTAATTATGTGATTTGCCTCGATATGGTTCTATGCTATATATCCATTTTTGGATAAAATTGCAATATACATATATACCTACAAATTATGTATCTTCTTCCTCATGCTATGGACCTGTATCTTGAAGCATGGAGCTGAAGACATGACATGTGCAGCAGTGGAGGCTTTTATCATTATTCATTAGCATGTGTCAATGTGCTGTTGAAGACTTGAAGGCATTGCTAGCTAGATAAACAAATAAAGATAGGAATAGTAGCTTTTAGGACAATAAGTAGTGGCATATGATTAGGCATTGGTGAAAAGCTAGCAGCTCCTTAGTCCTTAGTTATAAAGGCATGTTTCAAGTTTGTGTATAATTAGATTAGATTCATCACCCACTGGGAAACACAATTAAAACGTTTGTGACTAAAAATGTGAAATAATCATGTTGTAAAACGTATCTAATTACCTAATCATGTAAAACAGCATGTTTAAACATAAGATTAATATTTTTGTAGATAATAACTCTAATCCAAATTACTTTACAGGATAGCTCAAATATGGCATGTCAATTTGGCCTGACATTAGTAATTATGTAAGATTGACTGATAATGTGAAGTTTCACCGTTAAAAATGAAAGTGTGGACAAGTCAGATATATTTTTTTTAACTAATTTGTTGTTAACGGTGTTTTTATTCATAAAGAAATGTTAACCTGTGTCTTCAAGACATTATAGTAAAGACATAAACTTTTTATTTAGAAATTGTGTTTTTCATTTCTCAAAAAAAGTTTGACAAATTTATTTTTGAAATAGTATACAACGATTATGAGAGAAATTTTACCATGCATCTATACATTTATACCTTTACTTTTAAAAAGTATAAATTTTTTCAATTTTACCCTTATCTTAGAAGAGCACGATTCATCTCTTAAATTCAAAATAAGTGGGAGTATAAAGAAAAGGGGGAAATGAAAAATATAGAAAAGTCATTTGAAAGGAAAATGCTATAAGGTACGAGAAAATAGCACACGACCTAGGCACGATGGATGAAGCATTGACTGGCATAATCTCCGGTTATTTGTTTTATGCCACTGTTAGTTGTTCTTAGTCAAAACTCTGGTTTTTGGGTTACTTGAACATATTGTTCCAAAACTTCCTCAAAAAATCTAAAATTTCATCGTTTAGATTGATTTTTCATTTTTTTTTTATATTTTTCATATTCTCAGAAAAATCCGAAAAAAATTTGCATTAGTTTTATCAGATTTTTAGATTTTTTTGTGGTCTTTTTATGATTTTATTTGACATGTTTTATAAATTTTTTTACTTTATTTTTTTGTTGTTTTTAAAAGTAAAATTCAAAACTGCTGAAATAAGAGAGATTCTGATTGCTGATTATACATAAGCATATTTCGAATTATAAAATTTGAACTGAGTTTGGATGTTTTCAGATTTTATAATCTGAAAACCTCAGGGGTATTTTTATTAATTTTACAGGGCGGCGAGAATAACAAAGGTTGGGAAAAGTAATACCCTAACAAAAAATATTTGAGCCCGTAAAATGTTGGTGAATAAAGCAATAGACAGTATTAATATATAAAAAAAATTCACTATTCTTTAAAAAAAAAAAAGTATGCATTAATTAATTAAGTGTCTGTTTCAACCGGTTAAACCAAAAACTGGGGTTCTCGTCGGATCGATCTCGGTCCAGTTTTCAAAACGTTGATTAGGAAGGATGCCCCTAATATGGACCTTAATTTGAAAGGACCACTGGTGGACCTCAACCACTTAACTTGCTATAGCCGCCTGCGATTAGAGGTACAAAATTGTGGGACCGATTGACATTTTGTAATGTATCACCAGTGATACGTTGGGAAACTTCACTTTGATTTTTTTAAACCCCTTTCAAAAATCTAGAGCAGAGAGGAAAATATACAGAACAAAAATGCTATAAATACAAAGAAATCGCAAACACGCTGAGAGGGAACTATGGAGATCAGGTTTTCGGTGCTAAACCTCCTCACAGGAAATACAGAGACCGTCTGATAGAAGTTCAACATGCATCCTTTTTTTGCTTTATTTTCTTCCTATTATAGTAAGTTGTTGCAACTGAGCAACAAGTTGATAGATACTCAATTGTGTTGTGTTATGCTTCTCTATTTCTTCGATTAGTTTTTGCTAATAAAAGGGAGAATAAAAATGGAGAGAAAGAAGTTGATTGATCTATTGTCTATACGTTTTAAATTGTTCCGATTTGCCTTGAAAATAGCTATTTACACAGTAGCTTAAAGACGGGATGCTATTGTAGTGGTTACAAAGAGTTCAAGGGAGAGAGAGGGGGGGGAGGGGGGAGGGAGGGAGAGAGTATGTATGTATGGAATGGAACTAGTCCTGTAGGCTATATGGTTGCTGAAATGAGTTATGTTAAAACCACCCAACGAATCTAAGTTAATTATTGCCCATGCCACTAGCAAAAAAAAAACATTTGCATCCTGTTATACCAGGTAAAAAATAGTGGACCATGGGAGGACCTTAAATATTAAGGACCATATTAGGGGACCCCGATTAGGAATACCACAGGAGATACAATTGATGAAAAATTACAAACTCTGTAAACAAAGTAAGGAATATGTATACCAAAGAGAACTACTTTAGAAACCTATCAAACCTTGGTGAATGCATGTTTTATTAATCAAATAAAATATAAAAACACAATTAATATATTATATTTTAAATTAAAAAAATCAATTTTAAATATTAAATAAATCACACACAATTGATTTCTCTCATTATTTTGAATTAAACACGACTCTTGAAATCATGCATTTCAATCACAAATAACATCATTAACTACATACATGACCACCGATATAGTATGCAAAAAATACATATCTTTCTCATTCTTCATGTATTAAATATGACTTTTTAAGTGATGAATGTCGTGAGAGAATTAATATTATATATGTTGCAAATACAAAATGGTTATAAATTTAATTTGTATTACATTACAGTTATGTATTATGTATCTATTATCAATCAAATAATTATATAAATAATCAAATAAAATTTTGCAATGTTGTATTATTATAAGGATAAACTATAAATTAAATAATTTATCATTTAAAATCATGATAAATTTATAATCACTCCACTGTAAGCAGCCAAACACTTCCGTGTATATATTTACAAAATAAAATCACATTTACCTAAGTGGAAATCGTAGAACATAGGAAAGGAGAAAGTGTTATGATTGTTGGTATTAAGAGAGATAGGTTCGCAGAGTAATTGGTTTCAAAAAGATATTCCAATGCTTACATTACATAATATTTACACAAAGAATTATAAATTTACACTTAATGAATATAATAAGCACTATATTTGTAAAAAATATATAACAAATACTATATGTAGTTTTTTTTAGATCAAGTACCATATGCTGTTAAGAGTATTAAAAATGATAATAATATTTTAATTTTTAAGAAAAAAATGATAATAATATTTATTATTACGCAATGTGGATACAAGTCATAAAAAATGTATCTATGTAATATTTATGATATTTTGTATTACGAAAATTAATAAGTGGTGTTTAGTATTATATATATTGTATGTTATGAATAATAATTGACAAAGCAACAATAATAATAAAATATAGACTATTTTTTTTGTTATAACATGCATTAGTTTTTTTTGTTGGTTCTAATGTAGTAGCAATTTTTTCACATAAAAGAATAAAACTTATTATAAACTCCAATACTATCGAATGATGTGTTGTAAGTATAATTAAATTTTTATTTTTAAATCTTATAATTACAAATAAAGTGACTTATTTATAATAATATTGTCTTAGTTGATGAAAGTATTTTTACCTAAATATTGATAATTTTTTATGCTTTAGTTGATTTTGGTGCTCACATTTTACATTGTTTTCCACCTTTTTTCAAAATTTAGTTTAATTAGACTTTTGACCTGTACGACGCACGAGTCTTCTCGACTATAATAGAGACCAATAAATAATCTTTAAACCGTAAGATCATGGGTCGATCAATAAACACAAATTAGATTATTAGAGATACAATATTACAATCAAATGATAATAAAAAAAATTATAAAGAAAAAAGATAAAAAGAATACAAAATTATATTGTTGCACGGGTCAATTTTGTTTATTACTTTTGTAGTTAAACATAAAAAATTAATGCAGTTCATGGTTCCTAACAAATTATTTAGGGTAGCCGAGTTTGCATGGAAATTAGGGTATTCTGTTTGTAAACATATTAAATAAGTGTTCAACAACTTGTCAAAAAAAAAAATCTACAGAAACAATAGGTTAAGTTGTTGCAGACCTAATAAAATTAATAAATAATAAGGATTAAGATTTCAATTCAATTTTTGCTTTGAAAAATATTCACGGTTATTAGAGAGAGAAATGAAAAACATATATGATGTAAATTTAGAGCCAAAATTTTAGGATAGAGTTGTTGCAAACCTAATAAGGGATTATTGGAGGGAAAAATTAGGTTAAGACTTAACAAAATTAATAAATAATAAAGACTAGATTTTAGACCCGTGCGATGCACAGGAAGTAAGATATGACATTGATTAATAAATAAGGTAATTGTAAATGAAATAATAATAGTTGTAACAGAGCACGAATTAATGTGTACCAAATAAAACCAATAAAAACTTGAAGTATTTAAGAATTCTCGTTATCACATCAGATGGACAAATAAAAGAAAAACCAAATGCAACTACTAATATAAGTTTGTCTTAAGTAACATTATGCAAATTTGTGGATAATAAAGTGGTATCAATTCTCAACACTTGGATCGATAAAACTCAGTTTAGAGTCCATGACTTTTGCTGATTCCAAATCAAAAATCCATCATAAAGATGATCATCAACCTCCCATGAAATAGAATAAATTTGTATTATTAAATACGGTTTTTTAAATAACATAATTTATAAAGAGAAATACAAATTACATAACCATATAAAAAAGTATAAGAAAAATGCATAACATATGGTTAATTTGTGAAACAAATTAACTTAATAAGTATTGACTTTTATGTCAACAACAAAGTTCAAAATATTATTTCTAACACACGCGTGCGCGCGCACATACATGTATATATATATATATATATATATATAATTTGAAAAAAATGTATTATTTTAAATAAAAGTGTTTTGAAATACACAGTAAGATGCATACAACAATAAACAATATGTATATGTGTAAATTACCTATCTTAAATTTTGAAAGACTTCTTTGTAGACAACATTATAAGTTTTGTTGGAGAGACGTCCTTCGTCATCGCAAATCAGTAACTTCAGCCTAACACGTGAAATAACGCATGAAAGAGCGACATATAACTGTCTCTGTGAAAATATGGGTTTTGGAAGATATATTCAAACATTTTTAAGAGATTGTCCTTGGCTCTTATTGATAGTCATCACAAATGAGACTACAATAGGAAACTGTTTACGTTGAAATGTGAAAGGAAGTTTTGTATCAGATGGAGATGTAGACAAAGTCAATCTTGGGATATAAACCTTTTGTCCAATATTGTTTCCTGATATTATCTTTGCCTCAAGTACGAAATTCCCCATTTGCGTAATTATAAGGCGTGTACCATTGCATAATCCCAACGGTTGATCAATATTTCTTAATAACATAATTGGAACTCCAACCTTTAGATTTAACTCATGGTTTGGCAAACCTGAAGATTTGACGGTGTTCATCCTGTGTAGACGGACTATCAGCACTTAAGTATGTTTTTTTCTCACCAGGAATCATCGATAAAATACAATTGTTCAGTGAATCAACAATATCATTGGTGGGAGCTAAAATTGCCCTATCTTAAAAAAATGAAATATCACTCATATTCTCCAAAAGTGATGGATATGTGATATTAACAATTGAACTAATTGGGTCACCTGAGTTCTTGATCAACATGTCATCTAGTATTTCAATTGGAAGATCCAGTCTGAAGCCTCATGTTTTTGGTCAATTTTAAGACTCGACAATGTTTCCAAAGGCGTGATGAATTAATGCTAGCATCGACAACATCATGTCTTGGTCCTCTTGGAATGACAGGAAGAATTTGCCTGAAATCACCACCCAAGACGACCACTTTTCCTCCAAAAGGCATAAACTCACTTCCAAGATTAGAGACACGAAGTATATCCCTAAAAGTATATGAAGCACCCTCTTCAATAGAATCACCATGTTGTTTGAAATCCTTGCTTTTAATTGAAGTTTGTATCTTTGACAACTGAAATAAATAAAACATTATGTGAATAAAAAGATAATGTGAAATATAAACATGAAACAAAAAAACAATGACCAAATAATCTTTTTTAACAACACGTATAGTCATGAAACACATTAAAGAATTTTTTTTATTATAATAAATTTATAGTAGTAATTTAGGTTGGTTTTCGGGTATGTTTTGGGCAGGCAGCTGGCTGAGGTCTGTTACCCTCTCTATATACCTAAAAATTAAAAATAAAATGTTTAGGTATATATATGCAGATAAAGAAATTAATATTTAATTGGCTAATTTAAGTGTGATGAAAAACAAAAGATACAACTTGTGAAATACATGAATAAATCAAAGATGTTTAATAACAAATAGATAGGTATAATAGAATCGTATGAAAATAATATATTTATAATACATAACATAAACATGTTGTGGTATAAATCAGACATATTTAACAACAAAATTTATAGGTACAATAGAACCATATACATGACCATACCTTTTCATCTAGCAAAAGTAATTCAATACTAGATGTCTCTTTTAGTTTGTTGCAATCAGGAATTTTTCAAAAATTAACTATACGAACACGTATCTTCCAATCAAATTTTTCCAGCAACAATGTCATCAATAACAGTAATATGAGAAGCCATTATTCAACCTACATAAAATTGAAAAGAAATAAATCATACAAAGGTAGACAAAGTTAGAAATATTAATATAGAGATACTTTAATCGTGTATATAAAAAAGAAGTTAGAAATATAAAAAGAGATTCAAAGCCAAAAAAATATGAAGAGAAATAATTTGAAGCTTTATTAATCGAATGAATGATGACAAATAAATGCTATTTGATGTTACTTATATAGGGAAAGTGAGAGATGATTTGTTTTGCATAAAGTAGAAGAGATGTAGAGAGAGTTTATTACCAAAAACTAAAAATAGGAAAAAAGATTACGCCGAAAATATAAAACGTATCCATGCTTTGGTGGCACAAATATAATAACTAAACAAAAAAAATAGGAAAAATATAAAACAAACCAAAGATTAGTGTCAAAAAAAAAAACCAAAGATTGTGCTGAAAATATAAAACTTATCCATACTTTGGTGGCATAAATATAGCAAATATTTGTTCAATTATAGTGGCAAATAGGATTTAATATTAGTTAACAAAAAACAAAAAAATTATATGGGGATCGGTGTTTAATTTGCCAAATAAATATAGAAAATAGAAAACAAAACTATAATGTCAATTAAACAAAAAACAAAGAAAAAAAACGAAAAAACAAACTAATGATTATGACGAAAGAAAAAAAAAACAAACAAAGATTATCGAAAATAAAAAACGTATTTAGTAGTTTAGGCACAAATTTAGCAAAAGTTTATTCAATTACTTGTGAGATGATTTGTTTTGCATAAAGTAGAAGAGATGTAGAGAGAGTTTGTTACCAAAAACTAAAAATAGGAAAAAAGATTACGCCGAAAATATAAAACGTATCCATACTTTGGTGGCACAAATATAATAACTAAACAAAAAAATAGTAAAAATATAAAACAAACCAAAGATTATTGTCAAAAAAAAAACCAAAGATTATGCTAAAAATATAAAACTTATCCATACTTTGGTGACGTAAATATAGCAAATATTTGTTCAATTATAGTGGCAAATAGGATTTAATATTAGTTAACAAAAAACAAAAAAATTATATGGGGATCGGTATTTATATTGCCAAATAAATAGAGAAAATAGAAAACAAAACTATAATGTCAATTAAACAATAAAACAAAATAAGATTGTGAAAGAAAAAAAACAAAACTAAGATTATGATGAAAGAAAAAAAACAAACAAAGATTGCCGAAAATAAAAAACGTATTTAGTAGTTTAGGCACAAATTTAGCAAAAGTTTGTTCAATTACTTATATATATATATATATATATATATATATATATTAATTTAATTAATAATAATGAGATGTCAATATAAAAATGACAAAATTAACCTCAAGTTTTGACTCCAAAAAGTTGTCTAAGACAACTTAAGAACTTTTATAAATAAGATTTATTTATACCAACAAAAAATTAGTCCAAGTGGTAAGGAATTTGAGCTTCTTAAACATATGGTCAGATGTTCGAATCTTGACTCTCTTTCGTACGAATATTATGGTAACAAAATAAAAAGTTTAAGCTATCCGTAATATTCTTTAAATATGTTGTGTTTCAATTATCTACACCTTGTAGTTTTTTTCTACTTTCTATTTTAGCCCTTCATTAAAAATATTTTATCGTAACTATTTAAATTATCAATTAAAAAGTTAGTTAAATCCCATTAAAATACGAATGATTCACAAACAATTATAGAATAAACAATCCACAATAATAGGAAAAATACGAGTTAAAATATATTTTGATGTGACATTATTTCTTCCAATTTTACTTTTGATTAATTATTTTTTTACAATTTTATCGTATTTTGACGTTGGTAACTATAAACAAACTAAAAGAAAATTATAACTATCAATTATAGAAAATGGTATCGATAATTTTCAACCCAAATTTTATTTATAGCTTTGTGTATTATGTATGATTGTTGACTTAACTTTTAGGTATCATATCATATACTTACATGGTTTGTCGGATATATGTTTAATGCATACAATATACTTCATTTTCCTTGTCTTTGTTTGGTATACACGATGAAATATAAAATTGAGACCAGACATATAATTTCTTATTAGCTTTCTCTTGACAACACGCGTGCAACATAAGCTCGTGACATTTTTTGTTCTTTAATTCCTCACATGCTAGTTGAGTGCGTATCAAAGACGTTAATAATCTAAATTTCATAGTTCTTTTGAATCCATAAGACATCATTTGCAGCATTATTAAAGACCTTACGCACATTTGGAAACACTCATTGCATCGTATAAATATAATTATGTAATTATATTGTATGAATGATATAACCATGATCTGTAGTTGAAATTTGTATCAAACTTGTTAACTATAAAACATATATTTTACCCTTTCAAAGTTTTGTTTTAAATTAAATGTAAGAATGAGTCTGTCTTGTATCAACTTAGTTAGTTGATCTCACAAAAGTTTTCATTTCAAAAAGTAAATTAAGCGATAAGTTATTTGCTTTCCTTTCAATTATTAATAACCAAATAATGAATTCGTAATCCAACTATCTTTTAAAGTGACACATTAGGGAATGCAGGACATGCAATTAATCTTGGTAAATATCTTATTGTGACGTAAGTTCAAGACTAAAATCAATTGTAGATATTAAAAGCTTTAAATTATATATTCAAACAAAATCTTCTAAATGTAAACTCTATTCTACTAGATAGCACTAAAATATGTTAAAATCAAGTCAACGACTATTTATTAAATTCTTACTTTTCAAAAGTGACACAAAAGATAAAAAAGAATAATTATTTTTTTACTAGTAGTAATCGACATTGTCTAATGTACGCAAATAACTTAAACTTACACCATATATAAAATTATTTTTCAGCATTGTGCTCTTGGAACAATATTATTTTCAACGGCATTTTTTCCACCTCAGAAGCTTCGACTATTTGCAGATTACCCCCTTCATGTACGTGGTTTAAATGATACTTGGGTTTGACGTCACTCTATATTGCCGCTTCTGTTGCGCGTAATTGAAATATTATACGGAAGCAACAAGTCTTTCGTAGAATATGGTCTCTACTTTGTCGTCTACCTAACAGTTGCCTCCCCATTTGCACTCGTTTGATTCAAAAGGTTCTCATTATCGATGATACATGTGTACATTGTGATTTGTCAAACAAATCCAATATTCATTCTTTCTTTTTATGCCCAAAAGCTATAAGTTGTTGGGAGCTAGTGCGACTAGATAGTACTGTGTGTGACCTATTGTGCACCGCTGACAACTTTATCACTCTTTTATTTGATTTTTTTTATATGATTCAAAATCAACAACAAGAGACGACATCGATGATCCTTTAGAGTTTCTGTAAAAGTCGAAACACTAAGTTGTGGGAAGACGTCGATACTACCCCTCTTCCATTGTTCAGCGCGCACGTAACTCTCTCCATGAATGATGTTGTATGCAAATAGCAAGTTAACCACATCAGAGTACACATCAAGAAATACTCATGTGTTAAACCCCATCATTCCAATACCATCCAAGGTGAAATGCAATGTTGATCGTGCACTCTTCAATAATAATTCGATCACATGTTTTTGACATTTGCTTCAAAGACTCCGCACAGGAAGAGTGTTGATCGGGCTATCGAAGTATTCTTTTCACAATTCTAATGCTTCAGAAGTCGGGGCCCTTGTTCTACTTGAAGCTATTAATTTTGTTGTTAATCAAGTCATGACATATGTTATATTTGAGTAAGACCGTAAGTTTATTGTCGAAACTGTTAACTCTAACTCTTTCCCTCAGAATGATTCGAAGATATCATATCTAGATGTAAAGATCTTTTCTTATCACACACCAGCTATATGTTGTGTTATGTCAGAAGGCAAAACAAATAAGATAACTCATAAGATTGCCAAAATTTCTTTATCTCGTGTCATCCCTTATATTTTATATAATGTTCTTGTCTATTTATTTGTACCTACTTATTATTAACGAAATGAATTAGCTTTGTGTTTGTCAAATTTTTTAGGGAAAATTACATTGACCTCCCCTAAGGTCTTTTTAAAAGACACAAACACCATCCTTTACTTTAGTTTTATAGTAGACATTAACCTCCCCTACATTCTTTTGAAATTGATAACTACCTCCCTTTGAAGTCTAACACCTTGCTACTGGTTAAAACGACCAAGAGAAATAACATAATTTCGTTGTAAGTTGGCAGTAGTTCGTGAATAATTGGGAGCAACATTTTGTTTCATTGTCGTATTTTGAGAGAGTTTGTAGTTATTAGAAGCGGCAGAGTAAAATAGTTTTTTTTTTTGAAGGAAGAGTGAAATAGTTGTTTATGGGCACAATTTTTATTTTTATTCTTTATTTAACATAAATTTAACACAATTAAAAGGAGGGGAGGTAAGTGAGTTTTGAAAACTAGAGGGAGTGTTTCTGCTATTTAAGTAAGGGTTACGCTAACAAATACTCTTGGAACATTTGTTAAAGATTCAAAAATAAAAACAATTGATAGTAAATTTTATGTAAAAAAAATAAATTATTTCTTAATATTTCAATGTGTAGATTACATGTTTCCCAATACAAAATTTGCACTCTAATATTTTAAACAAAAAGTACCCTCGAATACTTGTTAGCATTTTCCTTTTTTGTTGTGATAAACGAGGTTTAAACCCCAAACCTGCATTTATTATGCATTCTCCCCGTGCAACTAAGCTAAACTCGCGAGGACAAATATCATTTTCCTTTGAATAAACCTGGAATAGGTCAATGTAATTTGCCTTTTTTTTTCTTTTTCTTTTGATAAATTATTTATTTATTTTTGTTGAGAGAAACAATTAATGTTATTTTATTGTAACTAAATAAAATGAAAATAATCATTGAAAACTAACACAAACACTATAAATTCAAGGGTTAATAGTGTTTTTAGCCCTTGTAATATACCCCATTTCCGGTTTTCGCCCCTGAATTTTTTTTTGTTTGATTTGTGCCCTTGTAATTTTTTTTTTCCGGATTACCACCTTCGTCCCTCCAGCTCACCAGATGAGCCTATGTGGCGCCTATGTGGATTTTCTTTTTATTATTATTTTTTTTCACTTGCCACGTGTATTAAAAAAATTAATTAAAATTTGAGATAAATAATTTTCGTTTTTTTAAATTCAATTTTAATTTAAATTAAAACAAAAACTCATAATTATAAAAGGGAATGTGATACGTTTTTCTTCTTTTCACCCTTGTGAAATCTCAGAAAGTTTGAAGACAAACCCTTGTGAACCCTAAGATCTGAATCACAAACCCTATGGTTGCGAATAAGATGCAGGCGACGGACGATGGGGCTGTAGTTACTGATGTAAGTTCTTTTTTGCGGAAAATTTGAAATCCCTTTACTTTCTCGTGTTTTGGTTTGAACATGCATGCTCTCTCTATTTGTTTATTGTTGTTGTGGTCCTGTAAACGAGGGAAATGAGAAAAACGTTAAAGAACATGTGAACTTTTTTGGATTTTTAATGCATTGAACATGTTTATTGTTGTTGTTTGTCTATTGTGGACTGTGGGGTCAAATATGAGACGTGTCTAACAGTTATTGGTCAAAAAAATTGTGTGCAGAACAACAACATCAAGTTCAACTGTATTTTTAACCATGGGGGAGAGTTTGTTAGAGAAGAAGCCATATTCTACAGAGGTGGGCTTCAAACCAGTGTGGCTGACATAGCTCCACATACTTGGAAAGTAGGTGTAATTAAGCAAGTTGTGTGTAGCTGGGGTTATCAAGAACATGAGTTTAGGCTGTGGTGTAAAATGGATGAGGTAGTGAATGAGTTTGTCAAACTTGATCAGGACCATATTGCAGATGAGGTTGCCATGTTTGCTGTAAGTAGAGGAATTGATGGACAAATTTATGTAGAGCATAATGTTACTGATATGTCTGTCAAGGTTGATATGCCTCACTTTGTGGATTTGAATGGGTCTAAAGAGGAAGATGAAGATGAAGACAAGTTGTCCATGTATTCAAGTGATGATGGTGGTGCCAAAGGTGTCAAGTTTGATGACTGTCATACCCTCATTTTGGACCTAAAAATACTCACTCAAATTCCTCTGCTATTTTCTAAAACTTTCAAATTCACCGTGTCTTCTACTGTGCTTCAACTGCATACATTACTGTTTCAGTCTTTTGAATTTTTGCATAAAATCATACAAAAGGGTATTTTGGTCATTTCCTACAAAGGAACCCATTTTCAGTCCCTACAATTTGTCCCTGAGTCTTTTCAACTTGTTTGCATAAATCTTTAATCAAATTTTGTACAAAAAATCATCTTAATTTGCATCTGAGTCAGTCTGAGTCAGTTTGAGTCGTTTTTGCCCCCAGGGGCATTTTAGTCTTTTCACATCAAACAAATTTTGGGCAGAGAGGTATTTTAAAATACCTCATTTGTGGTAGTTTGTTTGTTTTAGTCCGTTTTGTCAATTTTAAATGTTTCACTTTACGTTATTTTCAAATTTACATTTTTTACAAATTTTATTTCACTTTTTGCAGTTTAGTCCAAACTTTGTTTTAAATTACAAAAGTGTCCAAATTTTAATTTTCAAAGCAGTCCAAATACCTTTTAATTTTCAAGTCAGCCCATTTTTCTTCTTTTTTACTTTCAAAATAGTCCAGATTTTTAATTGCAAAACAGTCCCAAATTTTCCAAAATTGCATTTTAGTCCTTTTTTTCAGATTCAGTCCAAGAGGCCACGCAAGCAGGAAAGTCCACATGGCACAAGCTCATTGGTCCAAATGCACATGTGGCAGCCTATAAAAGGCCATCACTGCACAGTGTCAGATACACATTTTTTTTCACGCGCCACATCAACAAACAGAATCAACTTTCTCTCTCCATTCAGTTACAGATCAAATCCAACAAATTCACCAAAAAGCTTCAAGAACATCCATGGAACCCTAGCTCAATCCGAAGCAATTCCAGCCACAATCCACACCAAATTCATACAAATTCTTCGAATTCATCACCAAGTTCAATTAACAGAGATAAACAGAAGCAGAATTCATACAAATTCGGTAGAATTTCACACGGTTCTCAGATATTCAGAGGGAATCTTCATCATCGAACCAAGAACAACTGCAATTCGAACACGAGCACGCCGCGGGAAGCAGCGCGCTACAAGTGTGATCGCAGGGTAAGATCAGAGAAGAAGAGGTGCAAGAAGGATCACAGGTTCGAACCAGAAGAAGAGAGAAAGAGGTGAAACAGGATACCTACAAAGATTCAGCGCCAAGGATCAAGGAAACGGCCCCAAACCTCCGAACAAGGACTCAGGTAACGCCTCAGCCTCATCTTATCTCATCAAAATCATCACAAATCCGAAATCATGTGAATCCATAGCCAGTTCGAACTGTTCAAAACCAAACCCTAACCCTAACGCAAAAAAAGTGTTTGAAAAATCAAAGAAACGTTTCAAGATCCACAACGAGTGCGAATTGAAACAAATCCTTGCGATTCACAACGGTTTCGTTCCAAAAACTCAAAGAAATTGAACAGTTCGAACCTGTAGCGAAGAGAACACGAGATTCACATGATTCCAATGGTGAAAATCACATTCTTTCGTAGGATCCGTGCTTAGAACAACACTACAAAGCGTTTAAGCCATGAATCTTGAAGTTCTGGGTAGAATTCATGAATTAGGGTTAGGGTTTGTAAATAGAAGAGAACGGCGGAGAGAAGAAGAGAAGAAAGAGAAAAGGTTTTGGAAAATGAAAGAAAACGGGTATGGAACCCTTTTATACATGCAGTTGGGGCGGGTTGACCCAAACCCGACCCGTTCTTCTCACGCTCTCAGCCGTTTGATTCAGATCCTGATGGATCTGGATCAATCCAACCCTCCTGGGGCGTTAGTTTGATCCGGATCCATCAGATCCGTGGATCCGGACCCATCAGATCCGTGGGCCTTAGGTTTTTAGGTTCTCTTGATTTTTTTTTGCTGCTATACACGCCCTGCTTGTGATATTTGAACCCCTGCGCGCACTAAAATTTCTTGCAAAAATCCTGAAAAATTAACACATGTTTCTTGATATATTTTCAACCGTTTTGTGGTAATTTCACAATTTAAAGTGAATAAAAAGCGTGTGCGCTAATTTTTATTGGATTTACATGTTTTGATGCTTTTTTGCGAATTTTCTTGCACTATTTTGGATCCAATTTTTGCTCTATGGTGTTGATGTTTGATGTGTGATTTTTGTGATGTGTTCATCTCTGAATTCATGCTATTTCTACATTCTTGCATGCCTAATTGTTAATTCCTTGGTTTTCAAACTCAATGGATCCTTTCTTGTCTTACAAATTAACTCCTAGTCCTCTAGTTCAAGTGCTCAATAATTTTACAAGTTGCTTACAATCCACAATGCTACAATTTTGTTTGTTAATTTCCCTTTGCAAGGTTAATAGCTTCTCTTTGGTCAAGTTTAGTTGCTAATTTTGAGATGTAATTTGTTGTTAAAATGTGTTGATTTTAGGGTTTAAGTGTGACTCATAATTTCTCTTTGATTCTTGAAATGTTTTCTTTGAAAAGGGGGTGCTGTTTTGGGTAAAGGTTATAGGTCATGGGACTTAGTTTAGATTTTAGGTTTTAGTTTGGTGTCGTTTGCATTATTTTTGGTGTTTGTTCTTTTGCAATTTGCTTAATGTTTTTAGTTATGTTCACTTCATCTTTTTTCAATTGGTTTAGTGCTTTGTTAGTAAATTTCATCTACTATGCATTGCTACTCATGCTATCATTTCTCATTTCATTACTAACCATTTTGTTCTATGTCTCATGCACACTGCAAGCATTGCCTCACTCTCATTTGTTTTTCTTCCTTTAGTTACCCTTATGCAATTTTCTATTTGATTCATGTAATATTTTAGGTTTAGTTTTTTTTTCTTTAATTCCATGCAAGACTATAGAATGTAAAATAGGACCCGATGTAAAAGACTATGGACTATGATGATGTACACCGACACATGCACCGACACATGCACACACGTTGTATGACTTTCCGCTAGACGTATGCGTAGGAAGCGTAAAACCTAGGGAAACTTATAACTTCTTCATCAAAAATCAACACATAACTCAAACTATTTTGCAATAAAATGAGGTCAAAACCTCACTCTTTTTTCTTTCATTTTCTTAAGACAAAATCAAAACTAGTGCTAATTTCCAACTTTAACTATTTTTTTTTTTTTGTAAATAAATTGGACTAACCTCACTTGCTTTCAATTCTAATGCCTACACGGCCTCTTATCTCTTTCTTCAAAACCATTTTTCAAACTAAAAATTGAACCAACCCACAAAAAACATTTTGTAAGAGAACTACATGGAATTTTGATCCCTTAAAAGGGTATGTAGGCAAGAGACTCAAAATCTCTCCAAGTCCAATAAAATAAAATCCAATCTTCTCCCTCTCATTCTTAAAACCAATCTCTTTTACAAGTAGCAATAAAAGTAAAGCATAAACGTAAAGCGTAGTAAAACGGTTCCTATAGGATACTATAGTCATTGCGGGTGCCTAACACCTTCCCGTAGTGAAATCAGCCCCGAACTTAGGATTTCTAAAGGTTTTTCTCGATTTTACCTTCCCCAAAAAAAAAAATAGAGACATCAATGATTGAAAGGTTCAAATCCAATTAATGATTTGACACCCGAAAATCGCGATGACAGAAATGGCGACTTCACTGGGGACTATTTAGGGCTACGCCTAGTTTTGCACGTTTTATTTTTTATGCTTTGCTTTATTGTTACATGTAAAATCTTCTCGTGTCCGTGTGGGGTGAGAATATCAAAAGCCCTATACCCGGGCTGAGTGATCTTAAGATTAGGAAGAGATATAATCGACAATCCATTCCGGGGGTTGCCTCGTGCATTGGATTACGCGATCAATCTCACATAGCTGAGGCATATTGGAGGTAATGTTGTCGGCGTGTGTTGTCATGTTTAGGCACTTTACTTCCAATTGACCGATGAAGGCTATGAACCGTAGTTACCAAACCCATCCTTGGCCTTTCTTAGGACGTAGTGCGGTGGCTAAACCGAGCGTTGTCTCAAAATTTAGTCGTCACGCGATACTACACCCAAACTAAACCTTCTTACGGATAATTATAGACAAGCGTTGCTTTGTACTACCATGATATACGCAAGAGAGGTTGTGGTTTGGGAACTTTGTAGAACCTTGGTCACTACTATCAAAGCCTTAGTTTCACCGGACACCGTGTCCACTTGTTACCTTAGCCCACCGTGCTTTCCTTATTAAAACCATGCATACATGCATTCATGCATAAATTTTCTACATGCATTTATCAAAGGGTATAGACAAACTAAAATTCTTTGCAAATATGATCAGGCATGAAGAGGACTAAGTCTTACAAGTTCAAAGAAGTTGATTTGGCTAGCCTAAGGGAGTTGGCACTCAAAGTTAAGAATCCGACTGGGTTTCGTCTCCGATACGGTGGTTTGCTTGGTATTCTCCGGACTAATGTAGAAGAGAAGCTGGTGCACACTCTGGTGCAATTCTATGACCCAGTTTTCCGTTGCTTCACTTTCCCGGATTTTCAGTTGGTTCCTACACTCGAGGCTTATTCTAGTTTATTGGGTCTACCTATAGCCGAGAGGGTACCTTTCACGGGCCCAGGACATTCTCTTACTCCTCTGGTTATTGCTAAGGATCTTTACCTCAAGACTTCCGATGTGTCTAAGAATCTTATCATCAAGTCTCACATTCAGGGTTTCACTTCGAAGTACTTACTTGAGCGGGCTAATCTCGAATCTACTTGTCAGGACACCCTTGAGGCTATTCTTGCACTACTCATCTACAGGCTCGTTCTTTTTCCGAATCTCGACAACTTCGTGGACATGAATGCTATTGAGATCTTCCATTCCAGGAATCCGGTTCCTACTTTGCTAGCTGACACATACCATGCCATCCATGATCGAACTCTCAAGGGCCGTGGATTTATTCTTTGCTGCATACCTCTTCTATATAGGTGGTTTATTTCTCACCTCCCGAGTTCTTTCCATGCTAACACGGAGAATTGGTCTTATTCGCAGCGGATTATGGCCCTTACTCCCAATGAGGTGGTTTGGATTACTCCAGCAGCTCGAGTCAAGGAGATTATCACTGGTTGTGGAGATTTCCTCAACGTACCTCTTCTCGGTACCCGGGGAGGAATCAACTACAACCCCGAGTTAGCCATGAGACAGTTTGGTTTTCCTATGAGAGCGAAGCCCATCAACCTTGCTACGTCTCAGGAGTTCTTCTATTATTCCAATGCTCCCACCGGGCAAAGGAAAGCTTTTACAGATGCTTGGTCTAAGGTTCGAAGGAAGGATGTGAAGCATTTGGGTTTGAGATCCGGTATTGCTCATGAAGCCTATACTCAATGGGTGATAGACCGAGCCGAAGAGATTGGCATGCCCTACCCTGCTATGAGGCATGTATCTGCATCTACTCCGTCTAGACCATTACCGTTGCTTCCCGTGACTCAAGAGATGTATCAGGAGCATCTGGCTATGGAGAGTGAAGAGAAGCGAGCATGGAAAGCCCGTTACAGTGAGGCCGAGAACTTGATCATGACTTTGGATGGCAGAGACGAGCAGAAGGATCATGAGAACCGAATGTTGAAGAAAGAGCTAGCCAGAGTTAGGAAAGAGCTTGAGGAAAAGGACGATCTATTGAGGAGAGACTCCAGGAGAGTCAGAGGTCGTCGAGATTTCTTCGCCAGTTATTGTGGCTCAGCTTCAGACTCGGATTCCGAATACTACCCAGTCACTCCTTAGTCCTGGATGATAGGATTGCTATTTGTTATGTTGTTTGCTCAGCTTATGTTTCAGAAGCCTACTCCTTTGGCTCAGTGTATCAAAACAATTTGCTTTGAATAATTTGCTAGTCCAAAAATGTTTGCAAAGAATTCTAATTTGTCTAAAAAAAACCCTTTGGTAATAAAAGAGTCATTTTTGCATCCGCATCTGCATATCATGCATCATATACATCATTCATCGGTCACAAAAAAAAAAAAAAACTTCCAAGTGCTCATTGCCTCCTGGTTCTTCTGCCTCAGAGTGAAAAGTGGCTCGTGCTCGAAGGACTGATCAACCTACCAGAGTACATCAGACCAGACAGTACAGAAGGAGAAATCAAGTAGCTATGGAAGAAGAGAATGCACAGCTCCGCACTGAACTAGCCTCTGTGAGAGAAGAGTTAGCCAAAGCTCTCGACGCCATGACTGCTCTGATAGCCGCTCAAGAACAACCGGTCGTGTCCACTCAGGCAGCTACCGAAGAGATTCCCGCCGCATCTCTTGTTATGCCAAGGGGATACCCCTATGGACTCCCACCTTATTACTCTCCCAATACTGCAGCCGGTGTTTTAGGGACCGCGGCTTCAGGTGCCGCTAATGTTGGTCAGATACCCCCACCAGTTTCCACATCTCTTCATACTACCTTGCCTCAATCGACCGTCTTCACAGATCTGATTGTGCACTCTACGCCTCAGGGCGCCAATGCTAATGATTACCGTGGAAAAACTCCTGTATTGGGAACTATGGAAGAAAAAATGGAAGAACTTGCCAGAGAACTCTGTCGCGAGATCAAGGCCAACCGTGGGAGCAGTGACCTCGTCAGAACCCACGACCTTTGTTTGGTGCCGAGGGTGGATGTTCCCAAGAAATTCAAGGTCCTGGAATTTGACCGCTACAACGGGCTGACTTGCCCCCAGAACCATATTATCAAATACGTCCAGAAGATGGCTAACCATGCAGACAATGATTCACTTATGATCCATTGCTTCCAGGACAGTCTAATGGAAGATGCCGCGGAGTGGTATACCGGTTTGAGCAAGGATGATATCCGCACTTTTGATGATCTGGCTACTACTTTCAAGAGCCACTATGGGTTCAACACCAGGCTCAAGCCGAATAGAGAATTCCTCCAGTCTCTTTCTCAGAAAAAGGATGAAAGCTTTCGCGAATACGCACAGAGGTGGAGAGGGGCAGCTGCCCGTATCACTCCCGCGTTGGACGAGGAAGAAATGACTCAAACATTCTTGAAGACCCTGAAGAAAGATTATGTTGAGAGAATGATTATTGCTGCCCCAAGCAACTTCTCTGAGATGGTCACTATGGGAACCCGCTTGGAGGAAGCCGTCTGAGAGGGAATTATCGTGTTTGAGAAAGGTGAATCCTCGAATGCACCGAAGAAATACGGCAATGGTCACCACAAGAAAAAGGAATCAGAAGTTGGAATGGTGTCCGCCGGAACTAATCAATCTGCCACTACCGCTCCCGTCAATGCTACACAACTGCCTCAACCGTATCAGTACCTACAGTATGCCCAGCACCCGTTCTATCCGCCGTTCTACCATCAATACCCTCCTCTACCGGGCCAGCCTCAGGTCCCTGTTAATGCCATCGCCCAACAAATGCAACAACAACCGCAACAACAACAACAAGGCCCTCAATCTAGACCATCTTTCCCGCCGATACCAATGGCGTATGCTGAACTACTCCCGACTCTTTTACATAAGGGGTATTGCACCACTAGGCCTGGCAAGCCTCCGCCAAACCCATTGCCTCCTAGATTCCGCTCCGATCTCAGATGTGATTTCCACCAAGGCGCCCTAGGTCATGACGTAGAAGGTTGCTACGCTCTGAAATACATTGTAAAGAAGTTGATCGACCAGGGAAAGCTGTCCTTTGAAAACAATGTCCCGCACGTACTTGACAATCCACTCCCCAACCATGCCGCTGTAAATATGATCGAAGTCTGTGAAGAAATCCCTCATCTCAGTGTCCGTAATGTTGCTACACCCCTGGTGCCACTACATATCAAGCTGTGCCAAGCTTCTCTGTTCAGCCACGACCACGCTGCCTGCTGTGAATGTCTTCAGAACCCTATGGGTTGCAGCATAGTTCAAACTGATATCCAAAGATTGATGAATGACAACTACTTGACTACCAGTGATGTTTGCATGATAGTGCCGATCTTCCACGATACTCCAGTCAAGAGCACACCCGTCAGGAAGGACGTTGAACCATTGGTCATACGGTTGCCTGGTCCAGTGCCATATACTTCTGCGAAAGCCATCCCATACAAGTATAGTGCGACTATGTTGGAAAACGGGAAGGAAGTACCTTTGGTGTCCTCAAGCACAGTGGGCAGTATCGCTGAAGTGACGGCTTTGAGGAGCGGCAAGGTCCGACCCCTTTTGTTTCAGAAGAAAGACGATGTGCAAGTTACAATTCCTGCTGATAAGACTGCTCCAATAACAAACCCTCCTGTTGTTGAAAGTACCAGCCGTCCAGGCCTTTCCATGGAAGATTCCAATCTGGATGAGATTTTGAGGATAATCAAGAAAAACGATTACAAGATCGTTGATCAGCTGTTACAGACTCCTTCGAAGATATCCATCTTGGCCCTACTCCTCAGTTCGGAGGCTCACAGGAATGTGTTATTGAAGGTGTTGGAACAAGCCTATGTTGACCACGAGGTCACAGAGGACCAATTTGGTGGAATAGTAGCTAACATCACTGCTTGCAGTAACCTTTGGTTTGGTGAAGATGAACTCCCAGAGGCAGGAAAGCACCACAACTTGGCCCTGCATATTTCCATGAACTGCAAAACGGATCTGCTGTCCAACGTGTTGGTAGACACTGGGTCGTCGTTGAATGTGATGCCTAAATCGACTTTGGATCAGTTGAGTTGCCGAGGAGTTCCCTTGAGGAGGAGTACCTTCCTAGTCAAGGCTTTCGATGGTTCCCGTAAAACTGTGCTCGGAGAGATAGATCTCCCCATGACTATTGGTCCTGAAACATTCATGATTACTTTCCAGGTTATGGACATAGATGCCTCTTACAGTTGCCTTCTCGGGAGACCGTGGATACACGAGGCTGGGGCAGTCACTTCTACTCTCCATTAGAAGCTAAAGTTCGTAAGGAATGGTAAACTTGTGACAGTGCATGGAGAAGAAGCTTATCTGGTCAGTCAGTTATCATCCTTCTCTTGTATCGAAGCTAAGTCGGCCGAAGGAACTGCATTCCAGGGTTTGACTATCGAAGGTGCGGAGCCCAAAAGAGCTAGTGCTGCCATGGCTTCGTTGAAAGATGCGCAGAAAGCTGTTCAGGAGGGTCAGGCCGCTGGTTGGGGCCAATTGATACAGCTACAGGACAACAAACACAAAGAGGGTCTCGGTTTCTCGACGGTGCTGCTACAGGCATGTCAACTGGAACGTTCTGTAGTGCGGGATTTACCAATGCGATTCTCGACGGTGCTGCTGAAAGAGGGGTTAGACCCACATTTGTGATACCAGGAGGCATTGCAAAGAACTGGGACGTTATCAATCTCCCTGTGTTTGTGCATGATTCTAAGTAATATGTCTTGCTGTTTAGGCTTTGTTTTCAAAATAACAATTCTTCCGCCTTGCCCGAGGCGGAAATGACTCTTTTGTAAAGGGCATGTTTGTTCCGACATCACCATTATCAATAAAAAACGTCGTTTTTTTCACGACTCTTTTTCTTTCTTTAGTGTTTTTCCCTTGGAAATAATGGTAATGCCAGAAAAAACCAAAAACATCTGTATTTTCTTATTAATTTCAAAGATCTGCATGAAAACTATTTTCTAAAAATCATCCAATCATGTCACGCAGATCGAACCAAAATAAACCCGTTGAACACAGTGACCCTATGTTTCTCCAAACTGTTGAATCCCCGGTATTCGAAGCCAAAGACGAGGATAATGACGGTATACTAGATGAGATTGCCCGATTGCTTGAGCAAGAAGAGAAAACCATTCGGCCTCATCAGGAGGAGATCGAGCTAATCAACTTGGGTACTGAGGATAACAAAAGAGAGATCAAAGTCGGTGCTGCATTGGAGGAAGGGGTCAAGAAAAGGATCTTCCAGCTTCTCCGGGAGTACTCGGACATTTTTGCATGGTCGTATGAAGACATGCCAGGTTTGGATCCTCAGATTGTGGAGCATCGGATACCGACAAAGCCAGACTGTCCTCCTGTCAGGCAAAAGTTGAGACGGACTCGGCCGGACATGGCTCTGAAGATCAAAGCGGAAGTGCAGAAACAGATCGATGCGGGTTTTCTCATGACGGTTGAATATCCCGAGTGGGTTGCTAACATCGTGCCAGTGCCAAAGAAAGATGGTAAGGTTCGGATGTGTGTTGACTACAGAGATTTGAACAGAGCAAGCTTGAAGGACAATTTCCCACTGCCTCACATCGATGTGCTTGTTGACAATACTGCCCAGTGCAAGGTGTTCTCCTTCATGGACGGTTTTTCTGGCTATAATCAAATCAAAATGTCACCCAAAGACAGGGAGAAGACGTCGTTCATCACTCCATGGGGAACTTTCTGCTGCAAAGCAATGCCGTTCGGTCTAATAAATGCTGGTGCTACCTACCAAAGGGGGATGACCACTTTGTTCCATGACATGATTCACAAGGAGGTTGAAGTGTATGTAGATGACATGATTGTCAAGTCGAGCGATGAAGAACAACACGTCGAATACTTGGCTAAGATGTTTGTAAGGTTGAGAAAGTACAAGCTTCGGCTGAACCCAAACAAATGTACGTTCGGTGTTAGATCAGGGAAGTTGCTAGGCTTCATTGTCAGCCAGAAGGGCATTGAAGTAGATCCTGATAAAGTCCGGGCTATCTGCGAGATGCCGGCCCCGCAAACCGAGAAGCAGGTCAGAGGTTTCCTCGGGCGCTTGAACTACATTTCCAGATTTATATCTCACATGACTGCGACCTGCGGGCCGATTTTCAAGTTACTCAGGAAGAATCAGCCTGTGGTATGGAATGATGAATGCCAAGAAGCTTTCGACAACATCAAGGGTTATTTGCTAGAACCTCCTGTCCTCGTTCCGCCGGTGGAAGGAAGGCCATTGATCATGTATCTGTCAGTGTTGGATGAGTCCATGGGATGTGTGCTCGGTCAGCAGGATGAAACTGGCAAGAAGGAGCATGCAATCTATTATTTGAGCAAGAAATTCACTGATTGTGAAGCTCGGTACACGATGCTCGAAAAGACCTGTTGTGCCTTGGCTTGGGCTGCCAAACGCCTGCGCCACTACTTGATAAATCACACAACTTGGTTGATATCCCGGATGGATCCAATCAAGTATATCTTCGAGAAGCCGGCAGTCACTGGAAAAATCGCACGTTGGCAAATGTTACTGTCAGAATATGATATTGTGTTTAAAGCTCAGAAAGCCATTAGAGGGAGTATCCTGGCTGACCATCTCGCTTGCCAACCACTTGATGATTATCAACCTTTGAAGTTCGATTTCCCTGACGAAGAGGTCGTGTTTTTAAAATCAAGAGACTGCGAAGAACCACTGATCGGTGAAGGTCCAGACCCTGATAGCAAGTGGGGATTGGTCTTTGATGGTGCTGTTAATGCTTATGGCCGAGGAATTGGCGCAGTAATTGTGGCTCCACAGGGGCATCACATCCCTTTCACAGCCCGAATTATGTTCGAGTGCACCAACAACGTGGCCGAGTACGAGGCGTGCATCTTGGGAATCGAAGAAGCCATCGATATGAGAATCAAGCATCTCGACATCTATGGAGACTCTGCATTAGTCATCAACCAGATAAAGGGAGAATGGGAGACCCATCATGCTAATTTGATCCCTTACCGTGATTATGCGAGACGTCTGTTGACGTATTTTACAAAGGTTGAGTTGCACCATATCCCTCGAGAGGAGAACCAGATGGCCGATGCTCTTGCTACCTTATCTTCCATGCTTCAAGTGAACCATTGGAATCATGTACCGATGATCAAGGTATAACGCTTAGATCGGCCCGCTCATGTATTATGATATCAAACAATTTTTGCAAAGCCGTAAGTATCCGCCAGGTGCTTCCAACAAAGACAAGAAGACGTTGCGCAGGTTGGCTAGCAAGTTCCTGCTGGAAGGTGATGTCCTGTACAAAAGGAATTTCGATATGGTGTTGTTAAGATGTGTTGATAAATGTGAGGCAGAACAGCTAATGCACGATGTGCACGATGGCACCTTTGGGACCCACGCATCGGGGCATGTTATGTCTAGAAAGCTGTTGAGAGCTGGTTACTACTGGATTACCATGGAGCGCGATTGCTATCAATATGCTAGAAAGTGCCACAAATGTCAAGTATATGCTGATAAGATCCATGTGCCTCCGCGCACTCTCAATGTTATGTCTTCTCCGTGGCCTTTCTCTATGTGGGGCATTGATGTGATCGAAAGAATCGAACCGAAAGCTTCAAACGGTCATCGTTTTATCCTGGTAGCAATCGATTATTTCACCAAATGGGTCGAAGCTGCATCTTATGCCAACGTGACTAAGCAAGTAGTAGTCAAATTCATCAAGAACAATATCATCTGTCGGTATGGTGTCCCTAGCAAGATCATCACTGACAATGGTACCAACCTGAACAATGACATGGTGCAAGCCTTATGCGAGAAATTCAAGATTGAACACCACAATTCTTCTCCTTACAGACCTCAGATGAATGGTGCAGTTGAGGCCGCTAATAAGAACATCAAGAAGATTGTGCAGAAGATGGTAACAACATACAAAGACTGGCATGAGATGTTGCCCTATGCTTTACACGGCTACCGCACTACAGTCCGTAGTTCAACCGGGGCAACGCCGTTTTCTCTTGTATACGGCACGGAAGCAGTCCTCCCATTGGAAGTGGAGATTCCATCTCTCCGTGTGATTATGGAAGCAAAGTTGTCTGAGGCTGAATGGTGCCAGAGTCGGTACGACCAGTTGAATTTGATTGAGGAAAGACGCCTAGATGCTTTGGCTCACAGTCAGATGTATCAAACAAGGATGAAAAATGCTTTTAACAAGAAAGTCCGTCCTCGGGTATTCAAAGAGGGTGAACTCGTGTTGAAAAGAAGAATGAGTCAGCAACCCGACCCAAGGGGCAAGTGGACGCCTAACTATGAGGGACCTTATGTTGTCAAGAAGGCTTTCTCTGGCGGTGCTTTGATTCTCACACACATGGATGGTGTAGAACTTCCGAATCCTGTGAATGCCGATATAGTCAAGAAATACTTTGTCTAGATATGAAAAGAACAGCGTGGTAGGTCGAAAACCCGAAAGGGCGGCCTAGGCAAAAATGCGCTTCCCGGTGGATCGAAAACCCGAAAGGGCGGTCCAGGCAAAATAAGGGACAAGAAACAAAAATGTAAAAGCTCGCTGAGATTACACGTAACTCAGGCAAAAATGAGCGTCTCGATGAGCCGAAAACCCGAAAGGGCGGTTCATGCAAAAATGAGATTGAAATAAAAGACAATTGACTATATCTGGCAAATTACGATTCCCCTTGGGGTCTTTGCAATTGATGTTTGGTTGTTCTCATCCGAGGTTCCGACGCCTGCGGATTCAAGAGTTTCAGATACCATAGCAGTTACTGTGTTCAATGTACCACCAACCAATAAAATTACCATTTTCCAAGCTTTGTGAATCTGTGGGGTCGCGCTTTTGGCCGACTACCACCCTTATACATCGATTTGAGCCTATGCTTTTGTTTGGCACTCATTTTCTATTCTATTTTCAAAGCTTTATACAAAAGTTGTCTTCTATATTAATAATGATGCATGTTTGGAATAAACATTATAAAAATTGAAATTTTTTAAGTATTTTGAAAACAAGCCTGAACAGCTAGGTACATTCAAATGAACATGCATGAATAGATCTACATTGATATCAGTTCCAATTCAAGTTACTAGCAAGCCTTCCTCCCAGTGACGGTCTGTGGCCAATGGCAAGAATGAAAAAACAGAATGAAAAGCATGGAAAATAAATATGCTCGCTAAGTCGAAAACTCGAAAGGGCGGCTTAGGCAAAAATGAGCACCCCGATGGATTGACAACCTTCAAAGGCAATTCAGGCAAAAACAGGGGCAACAAAAAAAAAAACTATTCCCCGGTGGGTCGAAAACCCGAAAGGGCGATCCAGGCAAAAATGGGATGATGAAAAAATGGAAAAAAAGAAGAAAATGAAATGAAAAAACAAACATGCAAAAAGCATTGACCACGGACGCGACGTCCAAAGCACTTACGTGACTGTTCCAGCAAGCGACAATACCATTCAGACTATTTTTCTCTACAATTTTACAGCTTCCTGCATTCAAGCGATGGTCTCGATGTATCTTCAAACGACTGCATCCCCAGAAGAGGAGCTTTTGCAAATACATGTCCGAGCGCGAGCCATTACGTGCCCAATATTCCAGTATTCCGTCTGTCTCTGCGAAATTCTGTCTACAAATTGCCAATCATCATGCATGCCCAAGCATTCATACATGCATAATCATGCATCCTACATGTTCATGCATTTGATAAAATTGTCATGCTATTCATACGCATCTGCATTCTCAATTCCTATGTTAATCTCAACCAAAATCAATCATGTCAACTTCAAATTTCTTCTGCTAACAACGAATGACTACCGTCATGTCAATTTCAAAGTTCAACAGTCTTGTCAACATTCCTGTCAAATTCAAGCTCCTGCAGTTATGTCAATCAAATTCAAGTTTTTTTCAAATACGATTTGTTTCTGTTATCGGTCAAGCAGCAGGTTCGTACCCAAGAACAGCTTGTACCTATCAATTTGTTTCTATTATCGGTCAAGTAGCAAGTTCACCTCCAAGAACAGCTTGTACCTACCTTTTTGATATCCGCTGAGCGACCAGTTCAGATCCAAGAACAACTCGTGCTTTCTATTTTGTTTCCTGTCAGCCAAGTAACTAGTTCGCGTCCAAGAACAGCTTGTGCTTTCTATGTTTTCTTTCAGCCAAGTGACCAGCTCAAATGCAAGAGCAGCTTGCGCCCTTTGTTGTCGACATTCCCGGTCAAGTGGCCAGTTCGCATCCAAGAACAGCTTGTACCTGTCAAATTTGCTTTCGAGTCTCCTTAGTGAGTCTTGTTATCTGCTATTCTGTTAATGTCAATCAGTCCCGCAATGGATACGACATATTCCTTTTTGCTATTCTGTTAATGTCAATCAGTCCCGCAATGGATACGACATACTCTGTTGTTTGCTATTCTGTCAATGTCTACCAATCCCGCAATGGATACGACATATTCTGTTAAATTCAATTCTCAGTTTGTCTTGCATTCATAACACAAATGTTGCATGGCATACATAACATTTGCAAATGTATTTTTACGCCCAAAATCAGTGCAAATGTCGATATTTAAGTATCTTCGTCATGTCAAGCCAAAGACTCCGTCTCTTGACTCTCCAGACAAAGAAACTTAAATAGGGGCAGCTGTCATACCCTCATTTTGGACCTAAAAATACTCACTCAAATTCCTCTGCTATTTTCTAAAACTTTCAAATTCACCGTGTCTTCTACTGTGCTTCAACTGCATACATTACTGTTTCAGTCTTTTGAATTTTTGCATAAAATCATACAAAAGGGTATTTTGGTCATTTCCTACAAAGGAACCCATTTTCAGTCCCTACAATTTGTCCCTGAGTCTTTTCAACTTGTTTTCATAAATCTTTAATCAAATTTTGTTCAAAAAATCATCTTAATTTGCATCTGAGTCAGTCTGAGTCAGTTTGAGTCGTTTTTGCCCCCAGGGGCATTTTAGTCTTTTCACATCAAACAAATTTTGGGCAGAGAGGTATTTTAAAATACCTCATTTGTGGTAGTTTGTTTGTTTTAGTCCGTTTTGTCAATTTTAAATGTTTCACTTTACGTTATTTTCAAATTTACATTTTTTACAAATTTTATTTCACTTTTTGCAGTTTAGTCCAAACTTTGTTTTAAATTACAAAAGTGTCCAAATTTTAATTTTCAAAGCAGTCCAAATACCTTTTAATTTTCAAGTCAGCCCATTTTTCTTCTTTTTTACTTTCAAAATAGTCCAGATTTTTAATTGCAAAACAGTCCCAAATTTTCCAAAATTGCATTTTAGTCCTTTTTTTCAGATTCAGTCCAAGAGGCCACGCAAGCAGGAAAGTCCACATGGCACAAGCTCATTGGTCCAAATGCACATGTGGCAGCCTATAAAAGGCCATCACTGCACAGTGTCAGATACACATTTTTTTTCACGCGCCACATCAACAAACAGAATCAACTTTCTCTCTCCATTCAGTTACAGATCAAATCCAACAAATTCACCAAAAAGCTTCAAGAACATCCATGGAACCCTAGCTCAATCCGAAGCAATTCCAGCCACAATCCACACCAAATTCATACAAATTCTTCGAATTCATCACCAAGTTCAATTAACAGAGATAAACAGAAGCAGAATTCATACAAATTCGGTAGAATTTCACACGGTTCTCAGATATTCAGAGGGAATCTTCATCATCGAACCAAGAACAACTGCAATTCGAACACGAGCACGCCGCGGGAAGCAGCGCGCTACAAGTGTGATCGCAGGGTAAGATCAGAGAAGAAGAGGTGCAAGAAGGATCACAGGTTCGAACCAGAAGAAGAGAGAAAGAGGTGAAACAGGATACCTACAAAGATTCAGCGCCAAGGATCAAGGAAACGGCCCCAAACCTCCGAACAAGGACTCAGGTAACGCCTCAGCCTCATCTTATCTCATCAAAATCATCACAAATCCGAAATCATGTGAATCCATAGCCAGTTCGAACTGTTCAAAACCAAACCCTAACCCTAACGCAAAAAAAGTGTTTGAAAAATCAAAGAAACGTTTCAAGATCCACAACGAGTGCGAATTGAAACAAATCCTTGCGATTCACAACGGTTTCGTTCCAAAAACTCAAAGAAATTGAACAGTTCGAACCTGTAGCGAAGAGAACACGAGATTCACATGATTCCAATGGTGAAAATCACATTCTTTCGTAGGATCCGTGCTTAGAACAACACTACAAAGCGTTTAAGCCATGAATCTTGAAGTTCTGGGTAGAATTCATGAATTAGGGTTAGGGTTTGTAAAGAGAAGAGAACGGCGGAGAGAAGAAGAGAAGAAAGAGAAAAGGTTTTGGAAAATGAAAGAAAACGGGTATGGAACCCTTTTATACATGCAGTTGGGGCGGGTTGACCCAAACCCGACCCGTTCTTCTCACGCTCTCAGCCGTTTGATTCAGATCCTGATGGATCTGGATCAATCCAACGCTCCTGGGGCGTTAGTTTGATCCGGATCCATCAGATCCGTGGATCCGGACCCATCAGATCTGTGGGCCTTAGGTTTTTAGGTTCTCTTGATTTTTTTTTTGCTGCTATACACGCCCCTGCTTGTGATATTTGAACCCCTGCGCGCACTAAAATTTCTTGCAAAAATCCTGAAAAATTAACACATGTTTCTTGATATATTTTCAACCGTTTTGTGGTAATTTCACAATTTAAAGTGAATAAAAAGCGTGTGCGCTAATTTTTATTGGATTTACATGTTTTGATGCTTTTTTGCGAATTTTCTTGCACTATTTTGGATCCAATTTTTGCTCTATGGTGTTGATGTTTGATGTGTGATTTTTGTGATGTGTTCATCTCTGAATTCATGCTATTTCTACATTCTTGCATGCCTAATTGTTAATTCCTTGGTTTTCAAACTCAATGGATCCTTTCTTGTCTTACAAATTAACTCCTAGTCCTCTAGTTCAAGTGCTCAATAATTTTACAAGTTGCTTACAATCCACAATGCTACAATTTTGTTTGTTAATTTCCCTTTGCAAGGTTAATAGCTTCTCTTTGGTCAAGTTTAGTTGCTAATTTTGAGATGTAATTTGTTGTTAAAATGTGTTGATTTTAGGGTTTAAGTGTGACTCATAATTTCTCTTTGATTCTTGAAATGTTTTCTTTGAAAAGGGGGTGCTGTTTTGGGTAAAGGTTATAGGTCATGGGACTTAGTTTAGATTTTAGGTTTTAGTTTGGTGTCGTTTGCATTATTTTTGGTGTTTGTTCTTTTGCAATTTGCTTAATGTTTTTAGTTATGTTCACTTCATCTTTTTTCAATTGGTTTAGTGCTTTGTTAGTAAATTTCATCTACTATGCATTGCTACTCATGCTATCATTTCTCATTTCATTACTAACCATTTTGTTCTATGTCTCATGCACACTGCAAGCATTGCCTCACTCTCATTTGTTTTTCTTCCTTTAGTTACCCTTATGCAATTTTCTATTTGATTCATGTAATATTTTAGGTTTAGTTTTTTTTTCTTTAATTCCATGCAAGACTATAGAATGTAAAATAGGACCCGATGTAAACGACTATGGACTATGATGATGTACACCGACACATGCACCGACACATGCACACACGTTGTATGACTTTCCGCTAGACGTATGCGTAGGAAGCGTAAAACCTAGGGAAACTTATAACTTCTTCATCAAAAATCAACACATAACTCAAACTATTTTGCAATAAAATGAGGTCAAAACCTCACTCTTTTTTCTTTCATTTTCTTAAGACAAAATCAAAACTAGTGCTAATTTCCAACTTTAACTATTTTTTTTTTTTGTAAATAAATTGGACTAACCTCACTTGCTTTCAATTCTAATGCCTACACGGCCTCTTATCTCTTTCTTCAAAACCATTTTTCAAACTAAAAATTGAACCAACCCACAAAAAACATTTTGTAAGAGAACTACATGGAATTTTGATCCCTTAAAAGGGTATGTAGGCAAGAGACTCAAATTCTCTCCAAGTCCAATAAAATAAAATCCAATCTTCTCCCTCTCATTCTTAAAACCAATCTCTTTTACAAGTAGCAATAAAAGTAAAGCATAAACGTAAAGCGTAGTAAAACGGTTCCTATAGGATACTATAGTCATTGCGGGTGCCTAACACCTTCCCGTAGTGAAATCAGCCCCGAACTTAGGATTTCTAAAGGTTTTTCTCGATTTTACCTTCCCCAAAAAAAAAATAGAGACATCAATGATTGAAAGGTTCAAATCCAATTAATGATTTGACACCCGAAAATCGCGATGACAATGACAGTGAGGAGGAGAGGGCTACTGCACTTAATGATGGGTTTGGATATGTTGAGGTTGATGCACCAGTGGATGGAAGTAATAGAGTATATGTTGATGGGAAGTCATTGAGGATTAAGACCTGTGGAACAAAATCAGGAAAGAATAGTAATACTCCAAAAAAAAAAAATTAAAGATGCAAACACATAAAGGGAAGGAAGTTGATGATGAAGCAGAAGAGTACCATACTGATGAGCTAGATAGCTCAGACCCTGATAACTCTGACCATGAGAGTGGGCCCAAATATCCAAAGTTTAGAAAGGAACAATTAAATGCAAGCTATGAGTTTAAGTTAGGTATGGAATTTAGTTCAATGAAAGAATTCAAGGATGCAATAAGGCATTGGAATGTGCTGAATGGTCATGCAATAAAGATGCCAACAAATGAACCAGGAAGGGTAAGGGTACTTTGCAAAGAAGATTGTGGTTATTTGGTCTTTTGCTCTAAGGTGGGGACCAGCCACACTTATCAGATAAAGACTTTTGATAAAGACCACACCTGTGGAAGGAAACAAAAAAACAAATCTGCTTCTTCTATTTGGGTGGCTAACAATGTTGTGGTAAAGAAGCTGCAAACAAATAAGAAGGTAACAATAGAGGACATAATGGATGACATGAGGAAGAATCATGTAGTGGATATCACCAAAGGTAGGGCGTGGAAAGCAAAACAGATAGCTCAGAAAATAGTTGAGGGTGATTCTAATGGTCAATATTCAATGACTTGGAGATATGCTGCTGAGCTTAAAAGAGTGTGTGCTGAAAACACTGTAAAAATCAATGTTGATAGGCCAGATCCAGGATTACAACCCAGGTTTGGATCTTTTTACTTTTGTTTTGATGGCTGTAAAAAAGGGTTTACAAATGGATGTAGGCCATTTGTTGGGGTTGATGGCTGTCACCTAAAGACAAAGTATGGGGGTCAACTACTTATTGCTGTTGGTAGAGACCCAAATGACCAGTACTTTCCTCTTGCATTTGGTATTGTGGAAACTGAGTGTAGGGTAAGCTGGAAGTGGTTCATGGAGTTGTTGTTGGATGACATTGGGAAGGATAAAAGATATGTATTCATATCAGATCAACAAAAGGTAAATGAGTCTCTATCAAAACATGTTATCTTTCTTTTATGTCCATTTAGATCTTTGTTTTTTTTTTATTGTAACATTATTATTGTTGGATGTTTGTAGGGACTAATGAGTGTATTTGAAGAGTTGTTTGAGAGTGTTGAGCACAGGTTCTGCCTAAGGCATTTGTATGCTAACTTCAAGAAGAAATATGGTGGAGGTGCTCTGATAAGGAACTTGATGATGGGAGCTGCTAAGGCTACATATTATCAAGGTTGGAAGGCACAAATGGATGAGCTTAAGAAAGTTGATGAAGAGGCATGGAAATGGTTGATGGGCCAACCAACTAAAAGCTGGTGTAAGCATGCATTTAGCTATTATTCTAAGTGTGATGTACTTATGAATAACTTGTCTGAATCATTTAATGCTACAATCTTAGTTGCTAGGGATAAACCTTTTCTGACTATGTGTGAGTGGATTAGGAATTACTTGATGAATAGGATGTCTACATGTAGGGTTAAACTTGATAGATGGCATCATAACATTATGCCCATGCCTAAGAAGAGATTGGATAAAGAAGTTTTTATGAGTGGGCATTGGACACCAATATGGTCAATAGGTGATGAGTTCCAAGTAACCCATAGTTATAATGGCCAGCAGTTCATTGTGAATGTTGCAAACAAAACATGTGCCTGTGGGTTTTGGGAGTTGGTTGGGATCCCATGTAGGCATGCAGTTGCAGCATTAGGATATAGACATAAAACCCTGAGCAATTTGTTGATGAATGTTACTCAAGAAAATCATATGCACTGTGCTATGACAATGCTATAAGTGCAATTAATGGTCAAGAGATGTGGCCTGAAGTTGAGTCAGACGAAATCCTGCCACCTAACTACAAAAGAGGTTCAGGAAGGCCAAAAAAACTAAGGATTAGGGAATTTGATGAAAATGGAGGTAGGATGAGAAGGCCTGGAGTAACTTATAGATGTACCAAGTGTGATAAAATAGGTCATAACAAGCGCAGATGCAAAAGTGATGTCCAACACCCAGAAGCTGCTAAGAGACAGGTAAATTGAAATTGAATTTAACTTATTGAGTTTGTTTTTATGGTGTAAAATAACTTTGGATTGAATGAAACAGAGGAAACCTGTCAGGAATACTCATGGAGGTGCAAACACTAGTCATGATGGAGAGGCAGAGAATACTGAGACTGAAACTGCAGGCAACATGGTGAATGAAGATGCAGGCAACATGGAGAATGAAGTGGCAGGCAACATGGTGAATGAAGATGCAGGCAACATGGAGAATGAAGTGGCAGGCAACAGTGTTCAAACTTCAAAACTTGCTAAAAAAAAGGTAACTTTGATTTTTATTTTGTTGGACTTTTGGTTCTTTTTTTTGTAATACTTTTGGTCTAACTTAGTTGCACTATTTACATCAACAGAGGAAGCTTACAAAGCTCAGAGATCAAATTGTCAATCCTTCAAAAATTGTCTGCACAAGTTAACAAGTCCAACCTAAAGATGTCCACAGTCAAGACATTGACCACAATCTGTTTGATGATATACCAGATGATGTTTTTGCTTCTATGCTTGAAATCCAACCCACTGAAATTGCCAAGAACAAAGAAGTATCACAACCAACTGATGTAGCACAACAAACTGAACTTGAGGGTGCAATAGCTCATGTTACTGCTGGACCAAGAATGATGAATGGGCCAAGAATGCTGAATGGGCCAACAATGATGAATGAGCCAAGAATGCTGAAATTGCCAAGAATGATGAATGAGCCAAGAATGCTGAATGTACCCAAGGTCAAGAAGAGAACCAGTGACAGGTTGAGGAAGTTGAAGACAAAAGCCATTAAGGGCCCAGGTGCTAGTGCTGAAGAGCCTATGGTGTTAGATGAATCTGAACAAGGAGTGCTGACACAAGAGGAATGTGTTGTTACATCCAAGGATGGAATTGTCCTGCCTTATGTCAGAAATATGCCATGTCTTGTTTTACCTCAGGAAAAGAAGAATGATTGAATGCACTTTTATTTTGGTTTATGTCTTTTAGAAGTTTATGCATATGTATGTGCTATATTTTGGCTTATGTATTTTAGAAATTTATGCACTTAATGTGCAATCTTTTGGTTTATGACTAAGACAAGTTTCTGCACTTTATTGTAGTTAGTTGTAATGACTTGAAGCACTTTATGTGCATGATTATGGTATCTATTATCAGTTTTATTACCAGTTCAATTATGTTCTATCTATCTATTATCATTTCAATTATCTTTCATTACATTGAAATCAAAATTTCATTTAAATGTAACCAAACTAAACATTAAACTGATATCAAACTTTCAACTTAATTCATACTTTCATTAAACTGATATCAAATCAAACTAGTACAATTCATGTCACATTACAACAGCTAGATAACCTTACACAGACTAATAAATTATACCATATTACATCAACTGATACACTTGAACATCTTACATAAACTTCAATACAACAAGAAAAAAAAACCAGGACAACACAACTGCAAACAATAGGATAGAAGTTTTCTTTCTTTCATTCTGCAACTTCTGCTTAGCTTTCAAATGCTTCCTAGAGGCACTTTCACTCACATAATCCTTGCCCAATTCTTTTCCAAGTTCAATCCCAATTTCCTTCCCAATCTCTTTGCCAAATTGCTTTACGTAATCAACAATCATTACACAGTTTTCACACCCAACTACATCATTCTTTGAGGATACATCATTCTTTGAGGATGCATTTTGAAATGTACTGGAACCAATGTTGCTAAAACCATCATCACCTGCACTGTTCTTTGCAGCCAGTTTTTTAAGCATGACTTTAACTCTAGGCGTTTCAAGCTCATCATCCCATATGAACAAATTGCAATGGTAATCATTCTACACAAATACATTACGATATATTTTAGACAAAATACATACAAATCAAATACATTACGATTTCAAAAAACTTACCTCCCAAAAGTTTCGACATCTCCAAAATTTCCTCTTTGGATTTTCATCTGTATTTGATACCCACAATTTCATCATCTGATTACAGCCACACTTCGGTAAATTTGTTCCAATTGGGTACCCAACAGCTGAAGCTTTGCCTCCCCCCATTTCAAGAACCCTAAAAATACGTAAAAGATGACGAATACGATATACCCACTTCAATCTCAAGTCGAAAACGCATAAGAGGAAGAAAATGAAAACGAACAGCAACAGCGATCGATGAAAATGGATGAAGATTGATAGAGGGTGAAAATGGCGAAGAGCAAGAACAAAGGAGAAAAGGAGAAGATCGACAGAGTGGGATGAGTTTTTGTTTTAATTTAAATTAAAATTGAATTTAAAAAAACGAAAATTATTTATCTCAAATTTTAATTAATTTTTTTAATACACGTGGCAAGTGAAAAAAAAATAATAAAAAGAAAATCCACATAGGCGCCACATAGGCTCATCTGGTGAGCTGGAGGGACGGAGGTGGTAATCCGGAAAAAAAAAAAATTTACAAGGGCACAAATCAAACAAAAAAAATTCCAGGGGCGAAAACCGGAAATGGGGTATATTACAAGGGCTAAAAACACTATTAACCCTAAATTCAATCACAGACGTGAGGTATACGAACTTCTCTTCATTCTCATTTGATTTTTAATCTGTCAACCAATTTTCGTATACCTTGCAGGATTGCATTCTACACGATTTCGTGAAATTTGATTACCGGAAATGCACATGCATGAGTGATTTTGAAAGCTTCATGGCTTCATCAGTTATCAATTTCGTGAACACTACTATAGATTTGGTTACATATGCTTTAGATGCTCCTTCTGCACGAGCTGTAGTTTTTGGATTCAATATTGGTGGTAATCTTCTATTTGAATTTCTATTATTTTTTTTACTTTATGAATGAGCTTAATGAAATTAATCACTTAATTAATGAGCTTTTTCTGTTTTTGCCTTATGTTTTGAAGGACATTTGTTTATAGAAGTTTTGCTTTTGGTGGTTATACTTTTCTTGCTTTCTCAGAAAAGTTACAAGCCTCCTAAAAGACCCTTGACTAACAAGGTTTGTTTGTTTGTTTGTTTGTTTGTTTGTTTGTTTGTTTGTTTGTTGCTCTTTCACTATATGTGTGTATCTGCATTTGATTTTTGAGTTAAATGATGAATGTGTGTTGGCTGTGTCGAGCACTCGAGCTGTATAACTTATAAGTCTTTCACTAGCCTTATACTGTATAGCAAATCGAATAAGGCTAGTGTAAGACTTTTATGTGAAATTAAGTTGGCATTTGTTATGTTATGAATGCAATGGGACTATAGTTTTTATGATAAATTTTCCCATTTCATCAAAATGCTTGCTTTGCCTTTAATTTGTGTATGAATTAGTATGTTGTGCAATTGAAAAGCGGTTTTCCGTCGGTGTTTAGACTTTAGAGTTTATGCAAACAATCAAATCTAAACAAAATAATGTACATTTGTATACAGTGGTTTTTGGTAGTTCTATGGAACTTACATGGGGGCTGGGGCATCTCATATTATTCTTTATGATGTTTTAGAGCTTACAACATCGATTGGTTGATCTTTAGATTTCCTATGTTGTTTTTTTTTTCAAAAATAAAAATAAAATTACTGTATGGAATCTCTAACAATATCATTTTACGTTGGTTCTTGTACAACCCAATATGAGCATCAACGTGTTATGTTTTGACATTTTTGAAATTTGTGCTTAATGTCTGTAGGAAATTGATGAACTATGTGATGAATGGGTTCCTCAACCCCTTATTCCTTCTTTTAATGATGAGACACCCTATGAACCACCAATGCTGGAGAGGTAATCACATTTTCTCTGGCGGCATCACCCTCATATTTTTCTTATTTTAAATGTTTTGAGCACATTAACACTTATTTCACATTGTCAAAAAGAAAAGAAAAAAAAAACTTGTGTTACTTGTGCGTTTTGTTGACAGAGTGCCTTCCTTAATATTATCTTATGTGGTTTTGTACTTGTGAACTCCGTTCTTATGGACTTATACGGTTACATTTCCTTCTCTTAGAAAGGGCCAGTTGACTAATCATGCCACACTTACAATTTGGTGAGTCTTGTATGGCTATCAAGACATATGACTGACATGATTTTTGTGAAACTCTAGGCTTGGCTCATTAAGCTGACCCTTCAAACAAAAATTATGAAAGTTTTTAGGGTGAGCCCCGGCTCATTGTAAGTTTGCTACCTTGTAACCTGGTACTGGTAGTCATGACCATAACAGGGTTAAGGTTGACAGATCAGACCCTACCTGGACCCACTACGATGGGATTCTTGTTCACTAGAGCACCCTTTAAATTCTTAAATTTATTGCTTCTTTACTTTGAAAGAAACAAGTATAAATTAAAAGTTCTCCAGTGTGATTTCATAGGTTTTTAGATTTCCCATTCTTGTTTTCAATGTCACACATTTGCCCAACTGCTAACTTTTATCATATATTGGGGACCTGTACATTTTGTTATAGTTAAAAATAAGGAAGGTTTGTGTTAGATTAAAATAGAGGGAGACTTGTATAATTCTAAAGAAGTATTATTGGTTGATGAAGTATATTCTGACAAATTTCTGTAATGAGCTCAATTCATCATTTAAGTGAAACATTAGGATTACGTCTGGACTCTGGACAGATAAATGACATGACCAGCTCATAGTATTTGTAAGTTAAACAGTAGGTTATTCTGAAAAAACAGCCAATTATCTTTTTTGCTTTCTCCTGATAAAGAGGTATTTCTTATGCAGTGCTGCTGGGCCACATACCATAGTTAATGGTAAAGAAGTTGTAAATTTTGCTTCAGCAAACTATCTTGGGCTTATAGGTCATCAAAAGTTACTTGTAAGTTGTAAGGAAATGATCCCATATCAATAAAGTCTTTTTGTTGGGCACTAGTATGATGTAGTGACTCTATATTTACTTTGTCTTGTAGGACTCATGTTCATCTGCTTTAGAGAAATATGGTGTTGGTTCTTGTGGTCCCCGTGGGTTTTATGGAACAATTGGTAAGGCTTGATCTTAAGGTTTGTTTTTGAGGAAATGCATGTTCCCTTTACCTTATGATACTTTTCTTCTGCCCAGATGTCCATCTTGACTGTGAAGCGAGAATATCAAAGTTTTTAGGAACACCTGATTCAATTCTATACTCTTTTGGACTTTCCACCATGTTCAGTGCTATTCCTGCTTTCTCCAAAAAAGGCGATATAATTGTAGCGTAAGCATGCATAACTTGTCTTTAAGCATCTACTATGGAAGCTTTTTCAATTTTTTGTCAGTTTTTTTTGTCCGATGACATTATACTGGCCATTGATAACCAGATACCACATGTAGATTATTGATTTTACTTGCATCTTTATTAAAATGGTGTAAAGAATGATCCAAATTCATCTCCATCAACTTTATATTTCAAAATTTAGCGAACTTAAGTCACTTGTATTGTACCAGCTGATCAATGGAGGTGTTGTTTATATAAATCTGGTGTTTTAAGCTGGTTCAGTTTTCATACATAAATTTATATCTTTTAACAGGGATGAGGGAGTCCACTGGGGAATACAGAATGGACTTTATCTTTCTAGAAGCATAGTGGTATATTTTAAGCACAATAACATGGATTCTTTAAGAGAAACTTTAGAGAACATTACTTCCAAATATAAGGGGACCAAGAATTTGAGGCGTTATATTGTCATTGAAGCTCTCTACCTGGTAGATCTCGTCTTTCATGCATGTTGTTTAATTTACTTTACACATCTATATCGTGCTTCCAATGGAGTGCGTACAACCTTTAGGTTTAAAAGCGAAGAACTATACTAATTGCTTGCTTCTTGCAACTTGTGGTATCGGTAAATTGTGCTATATGAACTACTATTTCTGCTGAGATATTACAGTAATTAGCAAATGAAATTTGAATATGTATTTATGAAGGATTGTAGTAAACACTTTGAGCCTGTTGGTGTTGCTGTTATATTGGTGTCTATTGCGATGTTGTTCCTTAAAAGAGTATTGCTAATCTGCTACTTGCCCTGGTTTTCTCACCCATTGAGTTGTAATAGTTATTTTTTCTGTAGTTGTCATACTAACAACATCTATTATGCTCATAATACGCCTTACCTGCTGCATGCAAACTAAAATTGCTTGATCAGTAACTATTGACAATTGTTTCCTCGACATTTTTTTTCAGAATTCTGGCCAAATAGCACCCTTAGATGAGATCATTAAATTGAAGGAAAAATATCGTTTTCGTATTTTACTGGATGAGAGCAACTCATTTGGTGTGCTTGGAAGTTGTGGAAGAGGTCTCACTGAACACTATGGAGTTCCAGTATGTACTGAAAAGTTCTATTTGGGCGTGGGTGTGTATATTTTTGTTTTTTTTTTTTTTTAAAATAAATTTTAAATTGTACTTCTGTTTATGATTAGTGGTGGTGTGCTGCAGGTTGAGAAGTTGGATCTTATAACTGCTGCTATGGGACATGCACTGGCCACAGAAGGAGGATTCTGCACGGGAAGTGCAAGAGTTATAGATCACCAAGTATGGTAGTGTCATACGTGATACTGTTCTTAACCTTCTTGGATTTCCATGTATACTGAAACATTAAAAGAGAAGAAAGATTGTAAATGTGGAAATTAAGAATTTACTTCCTCCAGACTCAAATTTAAGTAAAAAAAAATAGTCATGGTTGGTGGTCCATAATATATAAGCAAATTCTAATTAATTTTACTGGATTACTGTTATATTTCAATTAGTGTTAAACACACTCAATTAATGCTCTCATGAAACAAGTTTCAAAGCAAATTTAGTGAAGAGAATGATAGTTCGGAGACTGCAATTTTCTTATTGCACCAAGAAGAATAAGCAAGGTTAACTAATATTCTTAATTAGTACGTATTTAGTTAATTTTACTTATATTTGAGTTCGGAGGGAGTGTTTTTCACGGAACTTCTTTCATTTTTTCCCCCCACATTTCCTTCATTAATACCTGAATTTGCAGGTCTGAACTATAAAATTTACATGATAAAGCGATGTGCATAACTAAGTGATTGGTTTATGATGCCTTCTCATCCATTTCCCTGCTCTAATATCTCTATGTTTTCAACCTTGGCAGCGATTAAGTAGCTCTGGCTATGTATTTTCTGCTTCTTTGCCTCCATATCTTGCAAGTGCTGCCATTACAGCTATTGACGTCCTTGAGGAAAATCCCAATCTATTAACAAAATTGAACAACAACATTGATGTGTTATGGAAAGGTAGGGTTTGATCTCATTGCTACTGTCATGAATGGAACTGTATCGCAGTAGTGTCCACAATTTGGCTTGCACACAACAGTTTGAATTGATGTTTATTTATGCCTTTGCCAGTGTATAAAACAAGGATTTTATAATTTAAAAACTTTGATTCTGATAATTGGCTACTGCAGGGTTGTCGAAAATACCAGGCTTCACAATTGCAAGTCATCCAGAGTCGCCAATTGTTTATTTGATTTTAAAGAATTCAACGGGTTCTTTGAAAGATGACCTACATCTGCTTGAAAATATTGCCGAGCGTGTAAGAAATGCAGTCTGAAGATGTTTATTTATTTTTTGACTGAACAATATACATTTCTTATTTTCAGTTTTGTTGGTACTTAATGTTCTGTATTCCACAGGTTTTGAAAGAAGATTCTGTATTTGTGGTGGCTTCCAGAAGATCGACATTGGACAAGTGTCGATTACCTGTAGGAATTAGATTATTTGTTTCTGCTGGGCATTCCGAGTCCGATCTTCACAAGGCATCTGAGTCATTGAAAAGGGTTGCAGCATTAGTCCTTGATGGTCATAAATGAACCATGTACACCTCTCTTCTGCTTCTTTTCACGTACCAAAATGTCAGTTCTATTCATTCCACTTTTAGGCGAGGAATTTTGAAATCCAGGTTGATACAGGAAGTCCTGTAGTTGGTAATTTATGTAATATTTTCTGGGCTAGATCAGGGTACAGTATATTTTTTTTGTATATGTTGTTCTTTGATCATTATTTGGGGAAATGCTTATGACTTGCATAGCCTTTTTTTTTTTGTCTATCGACTCTTTGACTACCAAATTACCAACATTACAATATTCATTAGTTTATTGTTCAACAAGGTTGCCGAAGGACCCTAACCATTGTTGAATACCTAGCAAACGTTGTTTCCCTTATAATATGTAAGTTAACTTTCCCTTATTATTTATTTCCACTTTTTTATATCGTTTTTTTCTCTGTTGTCAATAGCGGCCAAACGCGGCGCGATCGTGGCGCGGAGCGGCCAAAAACAGCAAAACGCTACGCAGTGCTCCAACGCGGAGCGTTTGGAGAAAGCGGCTGAAGCGGGCGCGATTGCGGGCATAAAGCGGGCGCGATGCGGGTCAAAGCGGGCGCTTTTCACTTAAAACCGTTTTTAGGGTCATTTTTGTAATTTTCAAACCCTAACTATTACTCCTCTCCATCAGAACCATATACACAGCCGCAAACACAACTTCTTCATCATACATACAAAAAAAATCCATCTCCTCTTCTCATCTCATCATCTTTTGATCGTAGAACTCATATTTGTTCTCCTCTCTTCATCTCTTGATTTTAGAATTTGTTAATTTGTTAGTTGTTAATTGTTAATTTGTTAATTGGGAGGATGAACTTGTTAATTGTTAATGTTTTTCACTTTTGTTTCTTTAAGCTTCAGAGGCTTAAAGTGTTGGTTTCCTTGAATTTTATTAGTATTCTTTGCAAGTATGTTTTATGTTTTGTTTTAGACTTGTGACTTTTATTTCAAATTAGGAATACTTCATGAATTTTGAGTAATGTTTAAGGTATTTTAGTATTTTTTTCAATAGTATAGTATTTTAATATTAAATATATTAGTGTCCGCGTCACGAAATAGCGCCCGCTACGCGCCCGCACCCCGCGCCGCATCAATTTTTGGGGTGGCCGCGCCGCGCCGCATTTCCGCTTTGACAACAGAGGTTTTTTTCTTTTTTTGGGGGCATGTTTTGACAGGTTGGCCTGTCATTGTTTGGCAAGTTTTATTTTTTTTTCTTTCTATTCGGCCAACCTGCTAGCCCTTCCGCTCTTAAATAGGACTGAAAATATCAGCTCACTATTTTGGGTGTGTTAACAGACTGTGCCATTTGTCATCCCTACTTGAAAGTGCTTTGATAGTCATTCATTCAAGATACTTCCAGGCCATGTTTTCATTCTGGAATATCGTCTTCCTCTGAGTTATATACTTATATACTGCATTGAAGACTATAACGTGCGACTAAAGTCTCACTGGTGCATATGCCTGCATCTCTTTCCTCTTGATGCTGAAATCCATCGTTTGGAGGGTCTAGGATCAATCTGTTTCATGTTTTCCCAATCTCTATTGATTTGGCTTGAGTTATCATCATCACTAGATAACATAGATAAAAAAATGTTTACCATTGTTCTTACAGCCGATGTTCATTGTGGTGCATGTTTCCTTGAGTTATGGTTTGATAGAAAGGAAAAACATAAAACTTAAGGCAAAAACCAAGTTATTGCACATTCTGAATGACAACAAAGATGAAGTTAACACATTATGACCATTGAGAGATTCAAAACCAATATGTAAATGCCACATTACTAGAGTGCTTAGAGAGAGTGAGAGCAAAAGTGAAGAAGAGAAAGCAAGAACAAATGAGAGAAAATATGAGAGAATGAGAGGGAAAACATAAATAACTTAAAACGCCAAAAAGTAGACGATCTAAAAACTCTATGTTGACAGGCGTACATAGGTAGTTACTCTGAATTGGCCTTTGGAGAAGGCTCTCAAGAGGACCGAGTGTAGTGGATTGTAATGTATTAACGGTCCCGTGGAGGGAGTTTCTGAACTTTGCTCAATAATAACTGAGTGTCAACAAGTTGTCTTCCTTACCAAGTTCCTCTGTGAAATATGCTACGCATCGAGCTAATGTAGGAGCTCATTCCTTAGCTAGGGCGGCTATATACTTACCTTGTGTCCAGTTTTTTCGATTATGTTCCCCCATTGTATTCTGAACATTATTTCCAATGAAATGTCATGACTAGCAGCCTATTCTTGTAGAAAAATGCAGTTCTTCTGTTTATTAACTGCTACAATATTATAGAACAAATGTAACAAGTAACCACAATTTTATATTACAGAGGGCATTTAAACAGAGGTTACTCACAGAAGTGCTACCAAAATTTTACGATTTCATAGCAACATGATTGAATTGCAATTTGACTGTCTGTAATGATTTTTTTTCTTCCTCAAATTGTAATTGGTTTCATGTTATCATTTCAACGTGAGCATTATATTGTAATTTCTTCTTCCAACTCTAAAAAAATTTAGATGTGTCGGCTCAAGGATTAATCTTATAGCGGACCTGTAGAGCTTAAGCCATAAGAATATCTAAAAGGGATACATTTGACATAGTATCATGCTTTATTTTTGTTTTATAAATTACTTCCTAGGACACATTTACTTGTTAGTGCCATATTGTGTTCCTTATAGAAAGTCATGCTTAGTGAAGCTCACGATGATTGTGTGATTTTATTTTATTATTTTACGATAATAAAATTCAACACATAACAAATGGAAAACACATAACACCTTTGTCCTTCACAAATGGAGTTTGATGACAGTGTGATTTTATTTAATTATTAATTTAATTTAATAATAATAAAATGCAACACATAACACCTCTGTCCTTTACAAATGGAGTTTGTTGAAAGGTGCTTTGAAACCAACGTAAGTGTATAGAATATTAAAATCATGGTAGTCAGGATTATGAAGATTATTTTAGTTAGATGCATGAACCCTTCCAAATGAGGATAGTTGATTAATATTATTGCTACTATGCAGGCACACACACCAAGCCACCGACTGCTTTAGTTTTGGTGAAGTGCGACCATCAAATACATAAGTGGTTTTTTCTTGTGCTTTTTTTAATCCATGATGTCTTGCGATCAAATTCACATACTAAGATTCATTTAATGAGTTGATCCATAATTATTGATATATAAAGATTTATTTAAGAGGTTAACATTTTAGGTGTATAGTATCTAAATTTGAATCTCTGATCACATATCAACCCGGTTACACAATATTGGTAAACAAGTGACTTTTATTGGTAGAATATGAGTGAGTTAGATAAAGATAGATAAAAACATTTGTATTTAATCAATTAGTATAGTAATTAGTTTAAGTTTTATCTCCCACTAAGGATAAAGTTGGAAAAAGTAGATTAATTAAAATATTAAAATTCTAAACATAGACCAAAACATTAGACATACACTAAGGCAATTAGACACTGTTGCTTAATGATGACAGTAACTAATGCATTAGTCTTGTAGCAATAATGATGTAACTTCCACTTTCTTTCTTTATTTCACTTTGCCATGTCATTGTCAATTTATTTTACATGGACCAACAAAGAGAATGTTTACATGAACCACATTCTGTGTTTTGAATATTTATATATGGGAACGAATGATCGTTAATATTAGTTAATAATTCCTTTAATTTCTGCTGCTAGACAATTTAATCAATCGAATAAAGATCAGATGACTCAAATTGTGACTCGACAAATCCATAACTTCATCAATGGTCGAGATCATTGACTTCAATGATAATTGACGATTGTGCAGCAAAGCCATGCTCATTTTTTATCAAGCAGCAACAAAAAAGCGAGTGTGTACATTTTTGGTGTCTACACATGATTTCAGTGCTTTCAAATGTGAAAGCCGGAACCTATAAAATATTGACACAAACACGAATACTGGATAAGACACTGAAACATACATTTGAAAAATGTGTCAGACGCCAAAACAGACACACTTAACTGCTAATGGAAACAACATAACTACATTTGACTATGCAACCTATGATATGGACACTGAGTATGGTGATTTTTCTGAACCATCCAACACAATTTCAAATAAATCAGCTTCAGACTCTTCATCAAAATCAAATGCTAGATTATTATTATTCACATTGATGTGATTTTCTTTTGTTGCCAATCGATTCTGCCACGGAGAATCAATCCTTCCCATGGAGAATAGTTCCTTACTGTCATCAAATCCAAGTGCAGCACCAGGAGAATGTACAAGTGGTGCTATGAAGCATGGATTTGGTGTTCTTTGTGCATTTGCAGGAGCATATTTGAATGCAATTTGTCCAAAATTAACTAAAACCATAATGTCTATATTTGCAGCCAAAGTTGGACATAGTGGAGTGCTGAATTCCTCTGATTGGCAGTGAATTACATGCACCAATTCTGAGTCTAATGTGAAGAAAACTTTCTTTTGCCTTGGATCAAATCCACAACCAATTACTGTATCAGTTCCTACCCATTGTGCTTTCTCAGACTCAAATACAAGTTTCATTCCTGTGACCAAATGTTACAATTATATGTCATGAAAGAAACAGAAACTGAAACAAGATTTGTAAAAGTATTAAAACTATATTACTTGTGAATTTGTGCAGCATTTCATTAGTTTTATCTATTGACTAACATATATTATTTATAGCACGGACACTCCTCGGGTTAGGCGTGTCTCGGTGTTGGACATGTGTCGTGTCCGACACCGACACGACACTTGCAATTACACTGCATTATGTGATTTTTTCAAATTATTAGCTGTGTTGGCGTGTCAGTGTCCGTGTCGTGTCCGGTGTCCGTATATGTGCTACATATTAACCTTTAGAAATGTAATGTTTCCAAATGGTAAATAAAATGAAAATGACAAGGGGGTGCAATATATAATTACCATCAAGAAACACAGAACCATTGGAGTTGAACCCTATGCTTCTAGGATAAGTTCCTGGAACTCTTAGAGGAACACCTCCTCCACCTGTTAACCCCAATGACAACATCACAGTTTCACTCATCCCACTTTTTCCTTCAACTTTCATTTCTTCAACACTTTTCAAATCACCTTCATCATTTGAACTATCTTCAATGAGTAGTTTTGTCTTCTCCCCTTCTCTTCTTCCCACCAACTCATAGCCACCATTCCAAGAAGAATACAGTATAGTGATTTCAAAATAAGCTTCTTGTGGAAATGCATGGTTCCCCAAAAAAGGACCAGGAAGAGGCAGAGAAGTCCTAATAACAGAAGCAACACTTGTAGAAGCATTGTTAGGATGAAAAAAACACTCTTTTAAACCAGGATTAAGTCTTATCTTCTGCATGAATTCATTTGATCCTTGACACACTTCCCAGCTTATTTCAGCCTCATTTTCTCTTCCAAATTCATCACTACCTCCACATGATCCTAATAGGGTTGATGAAGTTGATTTTTTTGATGAAATATTGCTCATATAGCTAGTGAAAGCAAATCTTGACCATCCATTTTCTATAGCATCAGAAGCTAAATATGGATGATCATTCCAGCTGAACAAATCTTTTCTTCCTTTACTCTTTCTTCTTTGATCAAAATTTCTTTCTTGGCTTTCTCTTTTGTTCAAACTATTTGATTCAACAAATCTCTTTTGATCTTTTTTGTGATGACAAAACCACCAAATGAAAACAAACAAAAGGGTTGAAATACATCCAACTAAGGCTGCTACAATAGCAACATGTACATGTATCCACTTACTCATCAATTCAGATTCTCTTATGAAGAAAAAGAATGAAGATGGAGAAAATAATAAGGGAGAAAATGAAATGGAGAATTTGTTTGCGTGGACTAAGATTTGATTTGATTAATCAAAGGTGGCAGAATCGAGTTGTTACCAAAACCAAAAGTAACACATGAATTGAAGGTTGAGTTTTTTTTCTTTCTTGGAGTGCATATTCTTTGTCAGTTCCTTTTCATTTAGTTTATGGGAACCCACAAACACTCATTAAAAAACCATAAATTGGTTTGCCGTTACAAGACATCTTTTTGGGCATGTTCATGGTTTTTTATTTTATTTTATTTTAGAGTAAATTACACTCCCCTCCCCTCAAAGATGCATGAATTACACTCCCCTCCCCTCTTAAGTTAAAATATACACTCCCCTCCCCTCTTATTCAAAACATATTAGAATAAATTTCACTCCCCTCCCCTAAGAGAAGCTTGAATTACATCCCCCTCCCCTCTTATGTTAAAATCTACACTTTACTCCCTCAATATTCTTTTTTATTATTTCTAATAATCTAACAAAAAATAATAATTTATCACACTTAAAAAAATAGTATTGTGGGTCTATTTTAATATAATAAAAAATTGAATACATATTTTTTTGCTATTTTTTATTCAAAATTTATTAACATGTAGTTTTAAACCCTATTATAAAATATGAAACAACCCAAAACAAAATTAAAATATATGAAAAATTACTAAAATCATTAAACCATGATTATTTAAAAGTTAATTTTATACACTAATTTATAAAATCAATAGCAATATATTTAAATTTAATTATCATTGACATTTAAACTATAAAGAAATGAATTAATTTTTCTTAAATGGTGATTCAAAATTAATATATATTATAAGAATATTTATTTATGTTCAAATAGATTAAAGTGTAGTGCATATTTAATTATTAAGGGAGGGGTTTGTAATTCAAGCATCTTATAAGGGAGGGGAGCATAATTTTTAACATAAAAAAAATATTGAGGGAGTAAAGTGTATATTTCAACTTAAGAGGGGAGGGGAGTGTAATTCAAGTATCTTTGAGGGGAGGGGGTTGTAATTTACTCTTTATTTTATTAATAGGTCGTATTTTCTACTGTCATATCCAAAAATGGATTTTTTTTTTTTGAAAGAATATCCAAAAATGGATTTGATTGCACAATTAAAAATCTTGTCCGTCCAATCTAAATCAATGATCGAGATCGTTTAAAATTAATTAATTAACGATGTAATGACCAATATTTATTACTACATATAATCGCATAAAAATTCTACTACATGATTCCGGTCTGCTATACCCTACTACTACATTCTTTTAGTACACTTTTTTTCTTTTTCCTTTTCTATTTCTTTTATTTTCTTTTAAAGCAAGAAGAGTGAATATATGAGATTCTTTCATCAAAAGTTTTTTTTCTTTCAGTATATTTTTTGCCATAATGTATAAGATTAAGGATCTTATCTGTCAAAAAAAAAAGATTAATGATATGAGAGGAGCTATAAAAGTTTTGATATCCTTTGATTTGGTTGATTGGTTCTGATATCCCAAGAGGAGCTATAATAAAAGCTATTTCACTGATTTTTTTTTTTCTCTAGGATTTACCAAAAAAAAATGGAGGACAGGTTTAAGATAAATCATGCATATATAAGGACTAAGAAGCAAATATTAGTTGCATTTAAAAAAAAAATGCAGTACTACTATTGGGGCTACATTTCAAACCCCTCAATTTTAAAATATCACACATATTTTCATATGTATACTTTTAGACCACATAATTTATCTAGTCTAGAAGTAAACATTCGAAGTTATAGTATAGAGGTGACGAAAATTTCTCCATCACTATGTTTTATGTTATGATTCAAAATAACCCATGAGAAAATACACTTGATATAACATAATTGGTTGAGAAAAATAGACATGTGGCTAGCGATTTTAAAATCAAGAAACCTTAAGTTGTACATAAATAATGAAATGAAGATCAACAGTTGATATAAAGAAAAATAGTGAAAATCTCTCCTCTATCCCTTTAGTACTCTCTAATAAAGTAATGACTTAAGCCTTTAAATTAAGTCTTCTTTATCTTTCTGTCAATTTACATTCTATTCAATCAATTTCTCTTGTATTGTGTTTTAAGCGAATTAAGTACAAAGTTATTTTACTATTTGTGTTATATTTCATTGTCTTCATCAATTACAAAGGGCCAAACCCTTACACACTGTTAACATTGTGTACCCTAAATTTTCGAATGGACTCCGAACGTTCCATCATATGCAAAGAGTTTTGAGAGTTCTTATGGCACTTAATTAATGCATGCACCAAACATCATAATTCATAACTCAATGTTCCATGTTTTAATCACTAATACTAGTAGTAGTAGTAGGTTGGAGAGAAAAAAAAACATTTCCACATGCGTATTTTGTCTTATTCTATGAATCATGGCTGATTACTCTTTCCATATGTCAAACTCATTGTGTATAGAGACACTTTGCGACTATTATGTGCAAATTGCCTCACATCAGACAAATACAAAATGCCTAAAATAAAATGTCATGAACTTTACAAGTCGGCATAAATGTGAAGTGTGATTATTAACTGTGTATTATTAAAGAAAATACTCAAAACGATGGGTTAATGAATTATGAAAACATTTGGAATATATTTAAAGGCGTAATTTTGGTTGAAAGGTTCAATATTAAAGTAAGGGAAGGAAAAATAAATAAATATATTTTTTTATAAATTGACGAAATAGTAAAGTTATCATAAACTCACACATAAGTAGAGGTGTCAAAGTTCGAATATCAATCATATCTAACCTAACGATTTCAACATTTTTGTCGGTTGAGTTAGGAATCACATACTATTATTTTTTTATTTTAGTATAAATCAAGACCTACAAGTGTTATTTGGTGGAGGTCAAAACCAACATTTGCTTATTTTCATAAGCATAAATAATCTTTCTTATTCTTAAGCTCCTAATAGAAGAATCTTTATAGTCTAGTTCATCTTAGTTTTTAATTCAAAACGTACATAAGGCATAAAGTCGATCAACAAAATAATCAATGATCATTGTCAGACCAGTTAATTTGATGATGATACATAATTGAATTGCTTTTTTCAGATAGATGGAGATAAGGATAAGTGGACTTAATTTGTTATTAAATTATTACATAACAAAGGCTTTGTAGTGTTATTATATTTCGTAAGATGGTGATGTTGCTTGATTGCTTGGTCAATGAGAATTTCTTCCTCACTTTTCTTTAATTCAAGGATAAGTTAAAGATTATACTTTTTCTGCTAAGTGGAACCAATTGTGATGTATGATTGATAATTGTAAAAAGGAGTATTCATGAGAATTGAGTAAAAAAAAACTTCTAAATAGAGTTTCTATGTTCAATCATTTTTGTGCAATATTTTTTGTCTAAGTAATTGTTTTGATGTTTTTTCGGAAATTGACATATTTGTTTAAATAAGACTTGAGATGTTTTTTAACAAATTTTTAAATTAAATGGAAAAAGCACAATATGTGCTAAAAGTTGAACAGAAGTACAAAAAGTCAACATAAGATAAATAAATCACCCAAAAGCATTGAGTTACTCCAAAGGTCAACATAAAATCACCAAAAACATACCCAAACCAAACTATTTATAGATTAACACAAACAACCATAACTAAAAACTCAAGCAGTTGAACACACCATTGATGTAAATTAGTTAAATCCTTTCCCATGATATTTGCATTATGTTTTTAATCATTTGACTCATGTCACCTTTTTAATATCGTAAAATTTTACCATTCTTTAATTTTTATGTTGACCAAATACATGTCAACTAAATAGACGTGATTCTCCTTTGTATCGTCCTACGGTAACTAAACAAGCACGCAAATTAACAAACATGACCTAAATCATGGTTTATCAAAGTACAACATACGCCCAACCATCTCAAAATACCAAACCGCACCGGCCTAAAATATATTAGAGTTTATAACACTTACGCACCGTACACATCAATCACTTGTGCACAATCTATTAATAAATATTTAAAAGAAGATACCCATTTTGTTATTCATAGATATAAATTTAAGTTATTGTCAAAAAAAAAAAGATATTAATTTAAGTTTTCTATATCCAACACATCATATACTTTTATCCACGGACAACAACAATAAATTTTTACATTCTTTAGTGAAAAAAGTAGGTCTACAACTATAAACGGGGGTGCAAATAACTGCTCTCTTGAAAAATTAGGCCCAAAATGATTAGGCTCAAAACATCATCCGTAGGAAAAAGCGATTCTTCTCCATCTCTGAAACTTGCAATGCTAGAAAGCCAAACATGCATACTCTGTTTCTCCACAACGCAAACGCAACAACACTAACTTCATCTCTTCTTTTCCTAAACACTAATAACAACTTCTCCTCAAAAGCCCGTTTCCAATGCTCAATCAAATCCACCAACTCAAACACCAAACAAGTCACTAACAATAACAAAAAGGTTATAATCCTATGGGACCTCGACAACAAACCACCACATGGACCACCGTACAACGCCGCAATCTCTCTCAAAACCTTCGCCGAACGCTTCGGCGACGTCGTTTCATTCTCTGCTTACACAAAACAATGCTCCTTCTTCAACCTCCCTCTATGGAACCCTAACCCTAACCCTAACCCTAATTCCTTTCTCTGCCGTGTTTGTGGTTTCGAATGCAGATCACTAACCGATGTCAACATTCTTCAAGCAAGTTCATGAGTATCAGAAGCGAAAGAAGCTGAATCGATTGAAATCTATTAAATTGAAACGTTCTAAGGTTAATTTCATTCGGAAGATTCATAGGTATAATGAAGCTAAGAGCTATATTGCTCCACTTAAGGTTGGATTTGAAATGGCTTCGGAGTTGCGGCGAGGTGGTGTTTTTGTGAAGTTTGTGACTGTTCGTGGTAAGGTGAAGGCTGCTCATTCGTCGTTAAAGAGGGAGATGATGAATGGTAGGGTTGATTCATTGATTTTGGTTTCCGATGATTCCGTGTTTTCGAAGATTTTGAGGAAAGTTTGGGGGGTGAAAGTAGAAACTGTTGTTGTTGTTGGGGTAGGTATTTGGGGAGGAATGCTGATTTGTGGCTTCCTTGGATTCTTGTTGAGAATGGAAATGTTGAATATTTGATGGGAGGAACAATGAAAGAGGATTTGGATGATGAATTGGAAGAAGTTGAGAATGTAGATGATTATGATGATTACGATGGGTATATAATATATGAAGAACAAGATGAAGATGGGTTTTATGTTTATTGATTTTATTCTATTTTAATTCGGTATTGTCAAATAGCGGCTATAGTAGTGCTACAAATATTGCGTAGCTGAATTCGAACAAATCACTATTGTTGTTATGGGATGTGCTATATGGTGTAAATTATTGTCAAATAGCGACTCTTGTGGCGCTAGAGCATTGTAGCTTAGTAGAATTTGAACAACCTGTTATTTTTCGTGATACACAATTGGAAATACTGTTTTAAATGATGCTAGACTGAATTGGGGGTGTAACAATGGATTATCAAAATTGAGGTTTAGTTATGTTGAATTGAGGATAGTGTTATAATGTTATCGATTATAATGTTGTTTGGCGGTAAATCCGAGTGTTGCATTGCGGTATTTATCTGAGGAATGAAGTATCCTAGCTGCAGTTTTTTTTACCATTCTGTACTGCTGAAGTTTCAGGGTTATGATGGTATGTTTTGCACTGAACCTTTTCATTTTGTATATGAATATAATATAGTATTGTATGAATTAGATGGCAGCCATGATTAATTGATAAATAGATTGGAGTTTGAGATGGACATTTGAAGTGTAGTTTTGTTACATGTTTGTTCAATTTGATATATTTTGCTGTTGGCAGCTTGTATCTGCTATGTTAGTAGTTTTTGTGAGGTTTATAAGCTGATGAAGTTATTTGTCTTGACTTTGGAAGCAAATATGATAGAAGTGAATGTATGAGTGATGATGTTTTGTTGATTTGAGTGGATTGGAGTTTACTTGGAAATTGGTCGTCTTATACTTTAAGCTTAAATGCAATTTTAATCCCTCTATTTTTGCCTCATTTACAATTTTGGTTCCTCCATT